>OOFH01076082.1:9995-24238 GCA_900323355.1 Merlangius merlangus
TCATATCAAATATAATATATTATTCATATATATTCATATTATACAGTTTTTTTGGATTTCTTGTAATTTATAGCTCGTTATATATTTATATATTAAGCTTTTGCATATTTTATTACACCGACCCAGTTATTTTCGCTTTTAAATGTAATTAAACGTATTCGGCAACGTACATTTTTCATGCCAATAATAACCCTTTTTTTTCATTGTTCCGGAGAGTTCATGTGAATCTCCTTCGACTACATGAACTACATAATGTAATTATTGATTAGTTTTGTATTATAATGAAAAACGAATGAAAATATCTAAAGAGGCATACAATTTTAAATAAAGTGTTAAAATGTCTGTCCCCTCGTCACGACTGGAGCATAAGATGTATAAATTGGATGTTTTAAATATTTTCATACGAGTCTACCTAAATTGTGTATTTTTTTCCGTCTTCTCGAGTGTGTCTGGGAATGAATGCGTTAACTACGCTGTCAAAAGCAATCCCGCTTCAGAACACTGGCGGTGCCGTTTCTTGTGTTGACCAACAGAGGGCAGTAAAGAGTGCGTCAGACCAAGTTGTCAGGAAGTCGGTGCTGTCCGCGACATAAACATACCAGCCTCCTATGGTTGTGTTGTCAACCCAGCCGTGGGGTTTCCAGTTTGTATGTAACATTGAAAGCCTTGAATAACATATTTCACTACTTTTGTGTCACAATGAAAGGATGTCACTGACTTGTGGAAGAAAGGGTTTCCTTGAACTTCTCGGAATGGACGACAATTCCCCCACTTTGCTGAAATGGCAAGACTACGCCACAAATTCAAATAAACATTGTTGAACATCTTTAAAACCCGTAAGAACGTTTCAAAAGGTGGGTTGGTAGATCTGACTAATAACTATCATTTATTTGCTTTTATAGCTAGCATACATGTCGGATGCTACTTGATAGTAGCTACATCGCTAGAAAGTTTAAAGTTTATGATCGTTTATGGATTTCATATGTGTAGAGGAGATACAGTGAATGTGTACATACTTGCCCATATCTGTCGACAATTAAAGCAATAAGTTGGAAGCATGGCAGTTGGAAGCATTACAGAATCAGTAACAATACGTGACCAATGATGTGTTCCCTGGATGAACATAATATAATGACTTCCAGCCATAGCATGGAGAGTACCTCTGCAGATGGGGGTGGCTACCTCTCCAGAATGGCCCTCAATGACAACAAGGCTGGGATGGAAGGTCTTGATCGGGAAAGAATCAACAAGATCATCATTGAGTCCTCAAAGGTAAACATGAAAACCTAAAACATGTTTCTTGCCAAGGGGCTGTCAATATAGTTTCCGTCGTGAGTTCAACACACTCACACGCACATGCACATATACACACACAAATGCTCATATAAACACATATACACACGAGAGATTCAACATATTCATCCTAATTAACATAATACGTCAACAAAGGTAACATGAAGTACACACTATTTGCTGCGCCGTCATACTTGGTTACATTCAAATGTTTTTCAGTACATTTTTAAGTACATTTAAAAGAAGAACCTCTTCATGCCATGTTTCCCTAGGGCTCTAGGTTCTATGAGAACGAGGCTAAAAAAGAGCTGCAGGTGAACCAGCGCATTGAAAGGATGACGCTCCAGAGGGCTCAGATCACCGAACAGCAGCTTCAGAAAGCGTACACTCAGGTGAAGAGATGTTGAGGTCACGGTGAACCTTCCCTACCTACACATGCACAAGAAGGCCCATTATTGGACCAGCAACGTCGTACTCTGTTGATTTTATTTGGACCCTGCAGGTAGAGAAGATGGTGAATGAGCTGGACATGAGTCGAGATCTCAGCCGTCTCATTGTGCACGTGGACATGGATGCGTTCTATGCCGCGGTGGAGATGAGGGACTGCCCTGAGCTGAAGGACAAACCTATGGCTGTGGGGTCCATGAGCATGCTCGTAAGTGGAGATGTTACTGCGAGGATGTACACTACCGTTCAAAAGTTTGGGACCAAGAGAATTTATTTTTTTCTATTAAAAACTCACACTTTTACTCATAGTTTTCAGCTGTGCTAACACAATTACAGAAGGGCTTCCTTATCATCAATTAGCCTTTTAACACATGTAGACCTATGGAGATATTCCATTAAGAATCAGCCGGCTGATTAGTCCAGCTAGAATAGTCATTTACCACATTAACAATGTCTAGATGGTATTTCTGAATAATTAAATGTTATCTTCATTGAAAATACCTGCTTTTCCTTTAAAAAATAAGGACATTTCTAAGTGACCCCAAACTAGTGTACGTGGCAGAATGGTAACCCCTTCAGGGATGCTTACAGTGCATGGCTTGCAGATCTGATATTTAAAACCCACAAAAAAACAGTGTGAGCATAACCTGTTCTTTCCCCTTTTCAGTCAACATCGAATTACCATGCAAGGAAATTTGGTGTTCGTGCTGCAATGCCAGGCTTCATTGCCAAAAAGCTATGCCCCAATCTGGTCATTGTCCCATGCAACTTTGATAAATACAGAGCTGTGAGCAATGAGGTGAGCTTTAATACCGCTAACACCCCATACTGTTACTCTATTGACAACAGGGATAAAATAAGAACAACCCATTATTTATACTGTGTAGGGCAGGCTACAATTATATGTTTATGTATACTAACGTATTAATATTCTGGTTAGATATAATTGTGTTAATAATACTTTCCAAACCGAATCTTGACTATGATTTGCATTACGTGCCCACTGAATATCAAAACTTGACGGCTACTGTCACTATACTAGTAGGAAAAATAATGACCCAGTTTCTGCTCTAAATGTAAAAACTGATAATAGATATAAGCGAATATCTCCAAGTTGCAATACTTGAGATACAATTGAATATTGGGCAAGTTTATCGGCCTCTTGTGACATATGTCATAACAAACAGCTCACTCCTTCTTCTCACTCCTCATACTTTTGTTAGATCAGAAAGATCTTTGCAGAGTATGACCCTAATTTCATGCCCATGAGTTTGGACGAGGCCTATCTGGATTTTACAGACCACCTGGAACAGAGGATTAGCTGGCCCGAATCCTTGCGTACACACTGCCTGCACACGGACATCACTGAGACAGGTAGTGCTTGTTTACACGAGGATTATTTTCCATCTATTTACGTAGCAACACCTGCCCTACTAATGGCATGGCAGCCTTTTGTGTGTGATCAACATCATCTAAACTTTACTTCCATTTATTTTATGCATGAAATGTATACAGAAATGTGCCATGGAAACATTTTGACAGAGTAACTGACTGCCTAATCTGCTCTGCATCAGTTATATTCATCTTTCAAGTCAATCAAATAACAGCAGTAATATTGTAAGAAGGCGGGCCATCTCATCCGTATCTGCTTCGCCCTGCCTTGTTCCCAACTTTCTTTCCTTCTTCTTCCCGACCCGGCCTACTCGGCACGTGAAGGTGAACTGCAAAGCAAAGTTCCCCAGGAGCCTGAGCCGTGCGTGGAGAACCTCTCCCCCCTTTTGTTTGAGGACAGCCCCAGTACCACGCCCAGCCTGCCTCCCTCTGGTGAGAAGGTGGAGTCTGGTGGAGGCTCGGAGGTGTTTGGGACGTGCGTGGAGGAGGCGGTGAGGGAGATGCGCTTCCGCATCGAGCAGGAGACCACACTGACCGCCAGTGCAGGTGAAGTGAAGAGTGGCTTCTGGCCTGATGTACTGTCTGCCACAGTTTCTGATTTAAAATGTATGCTTTTACCATTGCACCCCTTACCATTCCTTTGAGGAATGGTTAATTAGCAAGGATTTCTTCCTTGCTAATTAAGGGAGTTTCTTCTTGGCATCTGGGGGGCTAGGCTTAGGGGGATGTCATCAATATATGGCCAGTCAAGCCCTTTGAGACTGTAACTGGGATTAAGGGCTATAGAAATAAAAATGGATTCAATTTGTTTCTACTGTCTTCTTGAATCCTTCTGAAGATCAGCACCAGGATTACTGTGTCATGTGCTTGGCACTTTTATAGTTGTAGCAACAATCAGATTCATGTTCATGTTTATTACTATGACACTGTTAGTATTTTGCTATCTGTACCTGTTGTGTATTCTGCAGCGTTATGAGTCGTGAGCTTTCAGTACTGTTGTTCCCTGCTTCCAGGCATTGCTCCAAACATGATGATTGCCAAGGTGTGCAGTGACAAAAACAAGCCCAACGGCCAGTACAGAGTCCCCTCCAACAGAGAGGCAGTCATGGACTTCATCCAGACCCTGCCCGTCCGCAAAGTATGCTGAAACCGATTTTCAAACTACAACATTTTGAGCCACTAATCCAAAAAATGTCATGCAATTGTAATGGTGTGAATATTGTGGGGTTGGCCTTGACGGCAAATGTGAGGAGTTGTATATACATTTTAAAAGTATAATTGTTGGTATTTCCCCAGGTCTCTGGCATAGGGAAAGTAAGTGAGAAGATGCTGAGCAGTCTGGGCATCACTACCTGTGCTCATCTTGGCCAGCAGATGGCTCTGCTCTCCCTGATGTTTTCAGAGACGGCGTGGCATCACTTCATGAGGATCTCCTTGGGTCTAGGCTCCACTCACATGGAAAGGTGACACGCTTTGCAATTGATCCCCGCTTTGATTACAACAGTGAACTCCTGCTCAAAGTGTGTCACGTCTTTGGGACACACCTCTGCGGCTTCGACCTGATCGCATAGGCTTTATGTGATCTATGTTGCATGCATGCATATCTATGCTCTATGCCCTAGCGCATAGAAATACACGCATACAAACATTGAAAACCCATTTCATACGAGACACCTGTTAACATTTGGCAAGATTCTAACGGAAAATTTTGTCTGGTGTTTTGGTGAACCTGGATACAGGGATGGAGAAAGGAAAAGCATGAGTACAGAAAGGTATATTTCATCAACAACAACAACAAAACAACAAGGATTCCTGCGGCTAACACTCTCCTAATCATGCTCTTGGTCTCTCTGCGCGTCTCAACGCACTCTTTCTCCACGGCACCCTGACTGGCGCAGAACATTTAGGGAGATGAGTGTGGTGGAGGAGCAGCTGTCCCTGTGCAGAGAGCTCTGTGAAGACCTGGCAGCGGACATGAAGAAGGAAGGACTCCGGGTGGGGAACGACTCTGGTGTGACATGTGACACCACGCGTATTCGTATAGCCTCAGGCCTACATTCAGACTCACTGTTTCAGGGGAAGCTGATATGCTAACATTTAAAGACCAGCTGAAACATTTAAAGATTATAACTATAAACTGACGAAGAAGTAAGACTAACGAAATGGATAGGAAGAAAGTGCAGGGAGATTGCATCTCTGGAACTGTCCTAAGGGGAAAAGAGTATGGTTGTCGAAACCACAAAAGGGCAGTTCCACAATCCAGAATCAATTAAAATGGTTATATTTAGTGAGGGAAATTCACTAGGCGACACCGCTCACAGCGGCACGTGATGTCGCTTGCAGTTCAGGCTGAATGTGGTGCAGTTACTCCATCTTGATCGTTTCCCCTCACAATCGATTGAAGGAAGGAAGGCCGGGTGGCTTGGCATGGCCATCACCCCCCTGCCTGCAGCCCCGATGGGCTTTGAGAGCTGGAGGAAATGGAGGGCCATTAAGGAGACTGCAGGGGACTATCAGCCTTCGAAATGTGTCTCTGGGAGATGATCACATTACCAGGGAAACGCATTGCGACCCATTAGTTACAAAGTGTATTCTGACAAATTAACCGGCGGAATGACACAGATTGCCATTTATATTCATTGAATGTCATTGCCTATACAGTGTTTTGACTGTTGAGCGGGTGTAATGTTGCAGTGCTTTTGTCACACCGTGAGAAATGGCGTATACCTTATTTGCTTAAGCAGAAAACGAATCCATCAACTGTATTTCTTTCGGGATCTTCTTCCAGGGTAAAACGATAACGTTGAAGCTGAAGAATGTGAAGTTTGAGGTGAAGTCCCGCGCATGCACTCTGCCCTGTGCCGTCGCCACGACTGATGAGATTTTTGCTGCCGCCAAGGATCTCTTGAAAACCGAGATAGCGAATGTCAGTCCTCAGCGGCTCCAGCTGAGGCTCATGGGTAATGGAGTTTATCTGTCTGCAGAGGTTACATTTGTCACATTACATTTACTTTTTAACTTTATTTATAAACCGTTTTGAATTGAATACCTTTGCACTACTCAGAACTTTTTCGTACTATTTAGAATTTATTTATCGTTAATATTACTCATTTCATTACATTTTACTTAATTTTATCCTTTTATATCAAATGCACCATGGGTCAGAGACAAATGAAATTTCGATTCCACTATTTGTTTGGCACATTTTTAGAAATTGAAAATAATGCTTATTTTGAACTTTGAACATTGCAGCAGCATTCTAGTTGATGAAGTTTACTGATTGCATGCATTTCGTGTTTTTAACTACCTTCCTACCTAACTACCTATGATGTAACTTTGTGCACGCAGGCGTTCGAATCTCCACCTTTGTGAGCGCAGATGACAAGAAGCCCCAGCAGAAAAGCATTGTGGGCTTCCTCCAGCAGGACTCCTCTGGCCCGTCCCATGGTATCGTTCCAAACTCTGTGAAAGAGACCGCCTCCCATCCGCCCGTGGAGCGTCCTCCCCCTGCCTGCAGTCATATACCGGAGCAGCTGCCCCAGAAAGTCCTCAAGCTACAGGGTCTCCCGTGGGCGGCAGGGCAGACAGGGGCACAAGTCTCAGTGGCCGGTGAGAACCAGCCACAGTCTTTCTTCCAGAAGGCCTACGCCAAGAAGCTGAGTCTCCGGGTTAAGAGCTTGAGCGAGCCGGGCAAAGGGCAGGGCAGTGTTTGCACTGGGTTCACCCAGCCAGGAACTGACGATCCAAAGAGCAGTGGCGCCGCGGTAGAGATGCATGAGTCAGCTCAAGGTCTTTTGGGATCAAGGGGAAACTCGTCCATCAAACGTGTGGAATCTGTCCGTGTGGCCCCTCCAGAGGCCAGCGCTTCCACCTCCGGCGCCGGCGCCGCCGCCCCGGACTCTGAGACCCTTACCTGTCCCGTGTGCTTTGGGGAGGTGAGGACCACGGACCTCCACGTGTTCAACAGACACATAGACCTGTGTCTCAGTGGTGTCGCCGCCGAGACACCTACAGATGAGGACTCGGAGTCGGACGGAGATGGGGGTCCGAAGGGATTTACAGTCATAGGTGAGGGGGTCCCAGAGAAAGGCGAGGACCAAGAGAGGCAGAAGAGGTCAAACCCGGAGGACGCCCTCAGTGGTTTTAAGACGTGTGACGCCTTACGTGGTCCCAGTGTAACTCGGGCGGAGGACACGGGGGATCCAGGAGCTAAGGAACGGCGCAGGGGAGGCAAGCCCCCGTTAGACCACCACAGCTCTAGAAGGGTGCGTTCGTCTCCGAGGGCCTCTTCGTCGCACCACGGTGACCCGGCATCGCAGAGCTCACGCCTCGAGGCGCCTCCCGGCCACGAAGGCTCCACCCTCATCTGCCCTGTGTGTCAGGTCCCCCAGAATACCCGTGACCTCACCGTCTTCAATCACCACGTCGACCTCTGTCTGAACCAGGAGGTGCTGCACATGCTCGCACCACCCTCATCGTCTTCTACTATGCAACCTCCGATCGTGGCTAAAAGGGGGCAAGGTGAGTGTGTTGAGTCAGGCAAGTGTCCTGCTCGTCTAAGTGAAACATAGCCCTGCAGTGAGAATAATATTGTTGTAATAATACTGTTTTGTACAGTATTCCCTAAATTGATATGTGATTAGTGAAACTCACTACACGATTGCAGTTACGATGCCATTCAAAATGTTTCCAAGTAACATTGGTTTACAGAATGGGAGGCATTTAGTTTTATTTATGTACGTTTGTATTATTTTTACATGGTGGGGGGGTCTGTTTCATTGCGATTCACTGTGGTAGGGTGGAAAGTGTGTGTATTGATTCCCACAGAGAAGAGACATCTTATCTGACCCTGTGGGGCATCCTTTGGCCAGCTCTGGAGGCGGTTAAATCACTTTCGAACCTATTCACTCTTCTCCACAATGGAGTGTTTGACCGTCCCCGCTTGCTCTTAAACCTGCCTGAGCAGCTACATTATTTATCTCCCTGAAGATGTGGTTCAGTTGTGTCTCCTTTAGACAGTGAGCCATTTCTTTTCATTCACAGACCAACACACGGCACGACCAAACAAAGGCAAAAGCAAAAGGTAAACCGCTCAATCATCAATGGTCGGTTCTCAAATAAATTGCATTCTTTGTGAATAAATAATAAGGCTGTTTCCGCACACAATGAGGTAGGCTATGTTTAAAAATAATAATAATTAACACTACTTTTTATTTTCAAAGTTGAACTTTGTTCCAATATCTCTACTTGAGTTCAGCTATTAAACAAACATTTCACAACTGCAGCAATCACCACATCTTCTGCAGAAAAAAAAATAGTTTTCTACTTTATTAATGAATGTGATATGTTTGAATGCTTGTGTTACAGGAGAGGCCCGCCTGCTTCCCCCCCTGCTAAGAAAGCCAAAGGCCGGGGCTCCCAGAACACCATTGACAAGTTCTTCATGTGACACGATGGACTCCAGTAAGGGCATGGCTCGCACTGACAGCTCATCGCGGTCTCCATCCTCTGCATGAACACATATAACCCTAGACCCTTTGGACAGAGGTTATTGTAGGAAAAACCCAGGTGTCACTCATTGCACTAATTAAGGGTCTTTTATGTAGCGGGGCACGTGCCATGGTCCATGTATGACGTCTTACCTCTAGTTTAGGATAAACTAGCATGAAAAAGAGCATCCTATGATGGTGCTTCTGAAAAGGGTCTATAAGTTAGATGGAGGATTTCTAATTTGATGTTATCTTTTACCAAACCTTCAGTGGTTAAAGCATCAGAACCCAAAAGTCAGCTGTCTAGTATAACAAATACAAAAAGTTTGTTCGATAAAGTATAGCCTCGGCAATTTCAAATTATAGATTTTACATAAATACATATATTTTACTATGCAGTGGAAACTACATTAATGGAAAAAAATAATAACAGCAATCAAGTGTTTTTTTGATCTCAAAATGTAAAATAAAAATAAAATACATTTATATTTTTCAAACAAATAATAATAAGTAACTCATATCTATGGCCTTACTGTATCCTATCCATAAACTCAGTGCTTGAGATATAAATTATTGACGAATAAAAGTTGATAGTTTAGTAGAAGCTAGAGTTTCTTATCTGTCAAAGCAATATAGAGAACATACCCTATACCCCAGGGTATATATGCATATATATTGAAGGCTTATCTATGTGTGCACTGAGAGTTCAAGCATTCTTTATATATATTTTTATCTCTCCACCAAAAAGACATAGGACAAGTTTGTGGTTTTGCCCCTTGTATGTCTTACGTTAATGATGTAATCAAGGTATGGTATGAAGATGTATTTATTTGTATAGATATTGATCCAATAAACCTTATCAATTGCAATATTGATTGCGTAGAATGGAATAATGATGTTTAATAATATGGAGTTATTGCATTTATTTCCTAATTTATAATTCTGCGTGTCCAAAATAAATTAACATTACAAGGCATTAGTGTGTCAAGCGTCATTGTTGTGTGTGTACTGTGTAGAGTATTTTCAAGACTAACCTGTACAAATAAAGCTAGTGCAAATAGAGTGCTACCTTCCTGCACAGTGGGAGTAGTCTCCTCATTCTTGTAAATCAGGCGGGTCCTATCCACACTTGTGTAAAGTCACACAGAAGTTTGGAGCTTTTAGTCAACGTTTCTGATCGTGTGTTTCTGAGGAGTAACTTCCTGACAGACAGTGAAAAGACCGGAGAAGTATTCCTCAATGAATTGTTTTCTAACTGGAGAGAAGAGCCATGGCACTGAACACAAAGCTAGGTCGGCCTGCCGGGACTAAGGCGACTCTAAACCCCTCAACATGGTTGAGAGAGGAGACGGTAGCAGGGTTTTCAGACTTTATACAACAGAAGAGGTCACACAAAGGAGGAAAGGCAAAGGAACCAGTGAAGTCTAGCTTCAACATCAATGAGATGTGTGAGTACACTCACGGGAAAGTATGCAAGGGGGAGAACATTGTGAGACTCAGGTTTATCTTGTTGGACTTAATTGTAATTCATCTTCATCTATTTTGGCTGCATAGTAAATTATGGCATAGGTAGCGATTTTTTTTACTGATATTGAACGATATTGTCCATAAATTGTCAAAATAAGTTAAGTTGTGCTGCAATGCAGTAAATCGTATTTATAATAATGAATAATATTCAATGTACCATTACTGCACATAAAAATATATGTTATCGTGGTTTGTTGTCATTGGGCAGTGCTTGAGAAAGAGATAAAGTTAATCGAAGCAGCCAAGCGGAATGACGTCGAGGCCATGAAGCTGTGGGGCCGGGGAGTAAATGCCAATGTAAAGAACGTGGTGAGTGTATGCCAGGGATCCTGGAACAGCCACATATGGCAATCTGTTTATAGCTAACAATCTCACTTAATCTTTAAATGAATAAAACGTTTTTTATTTTTGCTTTTGTGTCGAAAAAAAAACCAGATGCTACAAAAGGTGCATATTAGATACTTTGCCCTGTGGGTTTTTTCCAAGTTGTTTCGTACAGGCTGTATAAACAAAGAATATTGTAAGATTGAGTTTAAAAACATATTGTGATTCCCTCAGTTCCTCTGGCAGACCATAATGGCAGCTTGTTCTTTTTATCCCAGCATAACAGGACTGCCCTTCACTTCGCTGTGGCCGGCAACAACAAGGAAGCGGTGGAACTTCTTCTGCTGTGGAGGGTCAAAGTAGACCAAAAGGACATTGTAAAGACTTCTACAGAACCACATGATGTGAACAACACCTCTACCTGCCTGACCCACCAGTCCCACCTCACCACCCGGCCGTGTGTCCTTGTGTCCCCCTTCAGCACGGTGTAGCACCTATTCACCTGGCGGCCTGGTTCGATTGTTTGGACATCCTGAAGCTGTTGGTCCGGGCTGGAGCCGACCAAAAGATTCGTAACAATGTAAAGAAAACTGTTAAGCAGAATATGTAGTCCTTTGGTCGTTGAGACAAAGAGAATCATGATAACCACACCATAATTCCAAATATTGTTATCCAATGGAAACCAATGTTTCCATTAATATTAACAAAAAACAATCCGGTTTTACACGTTAGAACTAAACATTTACGTACTGCAGAAACTATTTTAATGTGTGCTGCATGCTACTTAGTTGTAACCAAGTATATTTATATTCCCTGGACGTCCCTTTCATTAATATTTCTGCTTTCCAATTGAACGTCTCCCTTAGGAAGGGTTAAACATCATCCACTGCGCTGCCATCAACAACCACTCTGTAGTTGTGCAATACATTATCGAGGACCTGCAGATGAAGGAGCTAGACAAGCCGGACGGGGTATGCTCTGTGCGCCAAACACTCAGATGTTCACAGTGTGGTTGACCTGCATTGTAAAGCAGGCTTATTTAGTTGACCTCTGGTTTTCCACCCTCCACAACCAGATGGGGCACACTCCATTCGCGCTGGCCGCAGAATGTGGCTGTTTGGAGATGCTAGATATGCTAATGTCACCGGATTATGAAATGGCCTCGACTAGACCCAACAAGGTTTGAATGTCTTTTCTTCTTGGTGCACATTGTGCCGTTGTCATTTGAGAACCTATTGTCTCACACACAGTCACTTTGACGAGCCGTCTCTTTCCCGTCTCTGTCAGAACGGTGACACACCCCTGCATTTAGCAGCTGGACACGGCCACTTTGAGGTGGTGGGAAGGCTGCTGCAGAGCTTCGAGATCCGGGATGAAATCAATATGGTAGGCGATCAATGTTAACCATGTCGCTTTTGCCATCGGGCTTCATGTCCCTTGTGATACCGTGTGGCTATCGGCTAATCCTCTGCTGAATAGTGACTCATACTACATTTACTAAACACTGGATTGAACACTGGATTAGTTTTGATGAAGTGTGACAGACAAGTTGCCCAAAATCTGATGAATACTGCAGATAATAACATCATGTAATCTATAACACATTGCTGACAAGTTTTAAAAAGCGGAATTCAATAAGGCTGTTTGAAAGTACGTCAGGGTGAGAGAAGTTGGCCCTTATAGAGTAAACCCCTGGTGTGCTACGGTTGTCGGTGCTTTCCTCTACTGTAGCAGAGGGTTGTTTGTGGTGTGTTGCAGGCTGAAGAGACAGCCCTGTACCTGGCCACCGAGAGGGGACACGAGGAGTGTGTGAGGGTCCTTCTCCAGGCCGACTGCAACCCAAACATCGCCACCTTGGTAGAGCTCCCCCTCCACCCTCCATTACTCAATCTGTCAAAGTCATTCACTTTTACTTCTATTCAATGAAGACCGCTACTATATGGTGTCCTTCCTAAAAAGCTCCTCACACTGCCCACTAGCATGTCTCCCCCTCTGTCAGAGTGAAACCCTCTCCTGTCCCCTAGACCAAGAGGAGCCCTCTACATTCCGTTGCAGAGAGGGGGGACACGTCGTTGTTGAGACTACTCCTGGACCACGATGCCCAGACAGACTTCCAGGATCAGGTATGAGGCTTCTCGACATCAACGTGCAAGTAGGTGTCAACCTATTGACCTGTGTGATCAATGTGTTTCATGCCAGCGCGCCGCTTTACGCCTTCATAAGGTTGACCAGAGAGGTGTTTTGTGTTTGTTCAGAATCTGGAGGCTCCTCTTCACCTGGCGGTGAAGAACTTTCACATCCCCGCCATCCATATGTTACTGGAGGCCGGCTGCAACATAAATGTCCCTGACAAGGTGGGTTCTCTGAAGCTACACCTTACGTTTTTGACAATTATGACATTAATCGGCTTTCTTTTTAGAAAGTGTGTTTTTGATCAGAAATCCTGCTTGCACAAAGGCTCTGCGGGCCATTCTTGGGAGATGTGCTTGTGAGGTTTAACTGAAACCGCTCTGCGTCCCGCTCACAGAGATCCCAAACCGTGATGCACCTGGCAGCTGAGCTGGGGAGGGTAGACATTGTGGAGATGCTTGTAAAAGCTGGGGTGGACCTCACCCTTTTCGACAAGGTAAGACGAGTTTACGACAGGTGAAGTAAAACTAAAAAAACTTTACATACCGGATCGTCAACCCTCCGGCATGTTTGCATTTTTCTGCGGTTGAGGCTAAAGTAAGTCTATTTATCAAAGGAGGAGCACAAACTCAGCATACATTGAGCCCCATTTACAATACACACAGTTTTGGTGTTTAATCTTGAAACTGTTGGGGTGGCGCGTTCAAACCACCAAACGTATTCTTCCCCTCCCGTGGAGCAGCACAATAAGACGGCCCTGGGGGTGGCGGCCAGGGCGGACGAGGTGGCCATTGTTGACATGATCATCAAGGCTGAGCGGTACAACTCATGGAAGGAGGTGAGGTTCACACTACCACTCTTCTCGACACGTGGAGCTGTCTGCACGTGCCATTAATAATCCAAAATTGAGGTGCCGGGGAAACAGTGATTAAATTAATCTCCAGATGATCCATTTCCTTTCGTCACCTTTCGTTGAATTCCCAATAATGTTATTGCAGCTGGCTGTGATTGTACTGTCAATGTGATTAAGCCTGTATTTCTTCCTCCTTACCCTTCATGACATTCCGCGTTGGTGCTTAGATTATGAGATGTGTGTGTGCATGTGAGGGGAGGGGGTTTGCACACCCTGTCTGTGTATACTCTGCACTGTGTGGCCTTTCTCAAGGTAATGACATGATTTGATTGCCCTTTCAGGCACATCCAGAGCTTAATGAGGATCTTCACAGCCGGTGTCCGCTGACGTTTAAGTTGGACCACCGTCAGGAGACCAAGCAGTTTCGTTCCACCGTCTGGCACCTGTCACACAGGCTGTTGAAACCAGGGGACTGGAAGAGACTGGCGGAGCAGTGGGACTTCACCAGGGAGCAGGTGGAGGCCATCGAAGCGCAGTGGACAGGTGAAGCGACAGCTTCTACCAAAGGCCGGGGTCTTGGCCGTCCGCTTTAGGTCACGATGTGTTGGAAGTGCTACTCATCAGGGTAAAGGTTTGAGAGGTTTAGGATGAGACTAAGGGTCGGCCCTTAGTCTCATCCTAAACCTCTCATACCTAAACCTTTGCCCTGATGTTTAGCTATGAGGTTTGATGTGGTTAACTCCAGTGATCAGCTTTGAGAGGGCTGAATAATAGATAAGGGGCTGGTG
>OOFH01076084.1:0-14219 GCA_900323355.1 Merlangius merlangus
ATTTTAAGTATTAGGCTAATGCAATTCACTAAACATGCTTATCTTCTATTTCTTACATTTTGCACCTGGAATGTATACAAAGTAATAAATTGAGTACTACTTTCACCTTGTTGTCTCTACACAGGTCAGCACATCAAGTGATTACATTCAGCTGCAGATCTCAAGGGATATTGCCTGCCAGACAGACCCCTTGGAAACGCATACTGTAGGCACACAGCTATCCTTACAGACTATGAGGCCCCACTTTAAAAGTGATGGTATGTACTTTCCACCTTGAGTACTTTTACTTTTGATGTAGTCGATTCTAGGGAGCATAGCTGATACTAGATTCTACCTGCCCTTAAAAGCCTGGTCCTCTTTTCAAAAGCATCATGACCAGCGCCCTAATAAAACACAAGTAAAACTTGGGAGTTGCATTTCAAAGATGGAATCAGTCAAGAGCCCAGAAGGGTTTCTAGGCGGATGCCACATGAGCTGATTTGTCATTCTCGAACATCATGAATTCAAAATGTATAAAAGGTAGGTGATCAGCTTATAGGAAAGGACACCTTGTCTTTTGTTATTGTCATAGAATATTTGCACTTGTCTCGCATGTCATGTTGTGCTCGGATCATTTTGCGCTGGTGTTCGTTCAGTGTCCTCCACCTAGTCACCCACCCTAGCTTTGAGTCTAGGAAGGAGAATGCATCCCTCTCCAAAACTGAATCTGTGTCTGCAGTACACATTTTGAAGCCTCTTTGTCAATGTTACATACATTTAAATAGTTTCTGTCATGTGTACAAATACACACTTCTTCCTTGTATGCAAACAATGTATCAAAACAATTACTTTCTGTCTTTTTTTTTCTCCCTCTGCAGAAGACGGTGATGCTTTTGGAGATCGCAGCACGCAGTGCGGCACCACCTCGGAGAGTCTGCGTATGGAGGACGCTCCTGGCTACTACCACATGTCCAATCACAACAGGGAGCTGAAGATCCTGAGCGTCTATGGAAAAGGGGAGGGCCCACTGGCAGTGGACGGCCATGACACCCTCTTTACCACATCAGAAATGGAGGCCCTCAACTCGCTCTCTGCGGACCACTGCGTGGCCAAGAGCCTGGAGCGCGGCGAGCGATTGGTCTGCCGCATGGAGCTGAGTGTGCAGGTTGGAAATCATCTTCTCATTCACCATCCAAAAGAGAGGCATCCTCTGTTACAACTCCAGCACAAACACATAGAAAGCACACACCTGTATGATTCAATGTGTTGTTAGTGGGGATTAACAACTATTCTGTGCAAATGAAAGAATATGTCTTTGTGTGTGTTTCCTTCTTTATGTGGAAAGGAGCAGACCCCAGACACCATTTCAATCAAGGTTGAAGAGGATATTGGTGGAGGCAAGTTAGTAATACACATTGCATCTATGCAAGCAAACGAGCTGGATCAACTGAGAATGTACTCGTTTTTACCTGCTCTAAAAAGCCTGGTCTTCTTTTGAAAAGCATCATGACCAGCGCCCTCCTAAAACACGAGTCAAATTTGGGACTTTCATTTCAAAGATGGAATCAGCCAAGAGCACAGAAGGGTTTCAAGACGGAGACCACTTGAGCTGGCTTATCATTCTCAAACATCAATGAATCCAACACGTATAAATGCTAGCTGATCAGCTTACAGGGAAGGACACGTTGTTGCTTTTTATTGTCAGAATAAAATAATTGCGCTCGTCTCGCGTGCTTTGTTGTGCTCGGATCATTTTGCGCTGGTGTTCCTTCAGTGTCCTCCACCTGGTCACCCGCTTGAGCTTTGAGTCTAGGGGGGAGGGGGCTGGAGGAGACATCCCTTTCCCCTGTACAAATACACAATTCCTCCTTTTATGCCAATAACGTATCAAAACAACTACTTTGTCCTTTTTTTCTCCCTCTCCAGAAGACTGCGATGCCTTTGCAGACTGTAGCACGCAGCGGGGCGCCGCCTCGGAGAGTCTGCGTGTGGACACCGCTGGCTCCTCCCACATGTCCAGTCACAGCGAGGAACTGAAGGTCCTGAGCTTCTATGGAAAAGTGGCGGGCCCACTGGCGGTGGGTGGCCATGACACCCTCTTCACAGCGGCCGAAGTGGAGTCCCCGAGCTCAGTGTTTGTGGACCGCAGCGTGGCCACGGGCCTGCGGCGCAGTGAGCGTTTGGTCCGCCATGAGGAGCTGAGTGTCCAGGTTAAAAATCATCTTCTCATTCACCATCCAAAAAGGAGGCATCCTCGGTTTGCAACTCCAGTACACGTCCTTAGAAAGCCCACACCTTTATGATTCAGTAACCTTTTTTACACTGCCAAATATGCCCGCCCATCTTATGCCCACCTTTTTCCCTGCATGGTCCGCACATTTATACTGACCAAGGTAATTTACCGGCTTGATTTCGCATCCCAATCAACCCTCTCGGACCCTACACATATGGTTTCATTTTCATGTAAATTCGATTAGACAGCTTTGCGGTTCCAGGGTAAGGACTTCGGTAGAGTTGTTGCTGCATTGTCTCCACAACAGAGACAACGCAGCGATTTCCACATGATTTGTTTTAACTGGGGAGACGGTTAAATCCGCGAGATACTGACCATCATGGGAGAGAAGGTGATGCAGTCGCTTTTAAAGAAGACAGGGAAAGATGGTGAGATCTACGAGAAAGTACCAGAACTTTCCTTATGATGCTTTTGTCGGGATAAAAAAATAAGTGGTCAGCAAAATAAAGAATATGTTGGCGTTTTTGCACTTGTAAATAGTTAATCGCGTATGAAGCCTACACTCAGACATGAACTCATTCTTGCATGCGGATGTCTTCGTTCATAAAAAAAAAAACATTTGGGAATATGCAAATGATTCTAAAGAGGTCTAGACTCCGTGCGCAGTCCCGCCTTCTCCAGTGAACCAACCAAGAAAGCCCGCGCCGTGACGAACGGGGGATTTTACCCCCTCGGTTTTACACAGGAAACTTGAGGTCAGACGGTGAAATCGCCGGGCGTGCCAAGCCTCGACCGAACCGGCTTGGCAGGGTAGAAAGGCCTTATGCTGGAGACAGCTCAGTAGTGCACATTCTGATGATTCTGATACAAAGTCGCCAATGGAAACAAAGTAGTTCCTATTTTGTAGGTAGGGCCTGAACCAATTTAAGACTGCCTGAAAGGCCCACCCAGTTTTCTAACCTGTCCAAAAGTATTGTATGGTCTACAGTGTCGAATACACTGAGGTCTAGACTCTAGTAGCATTAGTATTGAGGTTTTGCCAGAGTGTGTTAAGACGGATGTCGTTTACAACTTTAATAAGGGCGGTCTCAGTACTGTGCAGGGGTCGAAATCCTGA
Organism: Merlangius merlangus; assembly: GCA_900323355.1. NCBI lineage: Eukaryota > Metazoa > Chordata > Actinopteri > Gadiformes > Gadidae > Merlangius > Merlangius merlangus. The sequence goes on from OOFH01076084.1 coordinate 3,330, forward strand.
TTTGTAAGGTGTCATAGCAACCAGTTGATGCCAGGAAGTGATTTAGTTTCTGGAGGACAACTTTCTCAATGATTTTACTGAAGGGTAGATTTGATATTGGTCTGTAGTTGTTAATAATAGGCATCTAGGCTCCGCTTTTTTAAAAGGGGTTTAATAATGGCAGTTTTCAAGGCTTTTGGGAAATTGCCTGACCAGAGAGTTAACAGTCATGGCGTGTGTCTATTGCTAGTCAGTCGAAAACAGGATCAGGGTGGTAGTCCAACATTTTTGTTTGAAGTGGAGATATTGATGGCACATCTGATGCCTTCAATTTTATCAGTATAAAAAGCTGCAAAATCATTGCATTTCTGTGTGGAATGGAGATCAGGTGGAATTTGTGTTGGGGGGGGTTGGTCAGTCTGTCAACAGTTGCAAATAGGGTTTTTGCATTATTAGTATTGGTTTTAATGATATTGAAGAAAAATGTTTCTAGCACTTTTTAAGTCTAAATTGTAGGCACGTAGGCTCAATTAACGGAAACACGGCCATGATGCCTTTCACATGATGTTACTCTGATGTTCCTGTCTTCAAGATGGTTATGTTTATCCTTTTTTATAGGGTCTTGATGAGGAAGTGCCTCAGAAGGGTTCTGAGGCCACATATTCCTCATCCCTAAATGAAGATATTGAAGAGGTAAGTCTTCATTAAAGAATGCTTTTATTAGAATTTTGCAATGACTTAATAACTTACAAAAGTATACAGTGAGGTTCAAATCAACGTTTCCCCTTTCTCTTCATCTACCATAGTTTATTTTGAGTTGTTATTGAAGGGCCAAATATCCTCTAGAGGTACACTCCCGGTATCTTTGTATTGATTTTTCCTTTGGTTTAGCTGCTACAGATGTGACTGAGAATAACCAGACTCTTGATATTGTGAACGACCCGATAAAGACGAGTCCAGTGCTTCCATTTCACTAGGTTGAAAAGTAGGGCTGGGTATTGCCAGGTACCTTTCAATTCGATTCTTTAGGTCTTCATTCGATTTCGATTCAATATTGATCCAATTGCTTCAATAACGATTCAATAATACGTGCAGATGACAAAAATACCTAAGTATTATTTAGAATTAACCATTTCAAAATGAATTAACCAATTCATTGTGCTTTAACTAGCAAAAAGGGAATACACCATTGTATAGTATTGCTCCTGAGCTAAACTTGCAGAATAAAAGTAATAATCATAACATGGAAAAATGTTAAAGGGCATGTACATTGAGGCATACTCGCTTCTAGATTACAATGACGGAGTATGCTTCTTTTTCTTTCTTTTTTTTTTAATGGAAATAATCGATTTCCAAAAAGTTCTGAATCGAAATTGAATCGAGAACAAATAAATTGCAGTGCATTGATGAATCGATATTTTTACCCAGTCCTATTGAAAAGGTATGTTAGGTTGAAAAATCTCTTTGTATTTTTGTCATCTTGACGTGGTGCATAAAGCTTAGATATGCATGTGGTCTGTGTGTTAATTTTTTTTATACAAGAATCATGATTGCAACATTTTGCCAAATAACATAGGCGTACGTACATACACAAGTGCAGCATAGTAAGTTTAATCCTGTTGTCTGTTTTTTCTTAATCGTCAAATGACAACATTCATTCTTGGAAAGCTGACTTGGCACATTTAAAACTTTCTGGTTTAAAAATCTGAAACAAAACTAACAAATGGACACATAACAATATGCTAATTTTGAACCCGTTAGCGCTTATAGTTTATTATAAACTACTACTGAGAATACCCAGAATCTGTTCAACCATCCAAGTGAAATCAATCCAGGTGTCTACAGTGAAAAAGTCAATCGAATCTCATGTTGACTTGGTAGATACAAACATGTCGATGTGAAATATCTAGCTGCTCAATCTCTGGCACAAATCTAACCATAACATTTTGCCCGCAGTGCCAAAAACATCGCCTGGTGTGCACTACCTTATCATCCTTGGATCCATTTAAGGTTTGTTGAACTCTTAAACAGTCTTAAAGTGTCCAGCACATAATATAATTTGCTTTCTCCTCATTTCAGGAGCAGTTTTCTGGAGATGAACTGCTTTCAGACCAGGACAGCGATCCAGAATCTGAAATTAGCCAAATATACGATGAGAAATACATACCTGAGTCAGATGAGGATGATGGCGAAGATCCAGATGCAAGCTTAGACTTCATGCCTCAGTCGAAAGTAAAACCAGTAATGCCTGATGATGGAGCATCTAGATCAGACACCAGTGTCCAAGATGTGCCCATGGTTCCCAGTGCTGCTGATGCATCTGAGTCAGGAGATTCAAACCAGTCAGAGGAAAAGCCAGAAGCTGAAGCTGAACGACACAAACAAGAAGTAACATTTCAGAATACGACTATAAAAAATTACTGTTACGTTTGTGGTAAGCCACAGAGTAAAATCTCCCGTCACTTGAAATTGCACAGGACACATGCTGAACTAGTTCATGTGTTTTCCCTCCCTGAAAAATCTTACGAGCGCAGGATCCTATTAGAAAAAATTAGGAACAAGGGAAATTTTAAACATAATACGACAGTTTTACAGGCTGGAGAAGGACCACTGAAAGTTAAACGACAACCGAAGGCTAACATAATGGCAGAAAAGTTTATTCACTGCTTGTACTGTCAAGGTATGTACATTCGCAAGGAGCTTTGGAGACATGTCCGCAGATGCCCCTGTAAACCAGAAGGTTTGTATGAAAAACCTGGTAGAACCAAAGTACTTGGTCTGGCTGCAGCACGAGAGCCTGCATCCTGTCAGCAGATCTCAAGTGGAGTGTGGAAGCTCCTTGGTGTCATGAAGCAGGATGAGGTTGCCTTAATTGTGCGAAATGACCTCTCGATTATTCAGTTTGCCCAGTCACTTTACAACAAACATGGACAGGACCCTACAAAGTATGACTACATTCGTCAGAAGCTCCGTGAAGTGGGGCGCTTTTTGTTGTGTCTGCAAACAGAATTCTCCATACATAACATGGAGGAGGCTGTTAAACCTGCTAACTTCCAGAGAGTTATGCGAGCAGTAAAGAAAGTGTCCGGTTTTGACGAAGAGAAACACTCATTCCTCACCCCAAGCCTTGCGCTGAAACTGGGACATTCGCTACGTAAAATCTGCGACATAATTCATTGTAGAGCACTCATGGCAGAAGATGAAGATCAGATCAGATCCACTGACATTTTCAAGAAGTTGTACACTTCCAAGTGGTCCGAGTTGGTTTCACACGGTGCCCTGAACACACTGAGTGATGCCAAGTACAACAAGCCATCAACATTACCCTTCACCGAAGATGTCCAGATCCTTCATCGGTACCTTGACAAATCTGCAGAAGAAGCCTTTGGCAACTTGAAAGAGGTGGTCACCTCCCAGAACTATGCTAAACTTGCAAAAGTTACACTTGCACAAATCATTGTGTTTAATCGGAGACATGCTGGGGAGGTTTCAAAAATACGCCTCAAAAGTTTTCTTGAAAGGGACAACACAAAGCTTCATGAAGATGTTGCCATGGGGTTGTCAAAGACTGAACAGAGGCTCTGCAACTATTTCTGCCGTGTTGAAATTATGGAAAAAAGGGGCAGAAAGGTTGCAGTTCTGCTCACACCGGGCATGGTGGATGCTCTATCACTACTTGCAAGTAACAGAACTGAATCTGGTGTTTGTGCAACAAACATCTTCCTTTTTGCAAGACCCAAAGCAATGAGCCACTACAGAGGACAGGACTGTTTGCGTGTTCATGCAAGCCAGTGTGGCGCAAAGCACCCTCAGCACCTCAGGTCAACACAACTCAGGAAACATGTTGCCACACTGTCCCAGGTCCTCAACTTAAAAAACAATGAACTTGATCAGGTTGCAGATTTTTTGGGTCACGACATCCGTGTTCACAGCGATTTCTACAGATTACCAGTTCCCACAACACAACTGGCCAAGATTTCCAAACTGCTTCTATCAATGGAGAAAGGACATCTATCCGGCATGCAGGGGAAATCCCTGGATGAGATTGAAATTGAAGGTTTGTACAGAAATGAGGACATGTAGAATTTGGGACATGTAGCGTTTAAGGCATCTAGACTTCCTATAGATTTTATTTTCATGTCTGCTGTTCAGAAATACAACAATCAAAAGCCCTAAGTAGTACTGGGTAGCATTGTGGGTAATCAAGTTTCAGTAGAAATTCATTGGGATAATATTATATTGTGTAATAAAAATGACTGTCCAAGCAAACTAATCAAAAACAACAGAGCCCCTGCTGTCCTGATATCCATTCCACTAGCTATACCACCTAAATCTCTTATATATTAAGAAAAAAATAATATTTATAGCCAATATAAAGTTCTTGTTTTTAGTATTCAAGTGAGTTTTTGTAATTATTTTACCCAGATGAAATGGTTTTAAGTGATGCTGAGACCAATGACGGTGGGAGCAAATATGATAGCAGTGACACCGCAGACATGCCGTCGGAGTGTGTGACTAGTGAGCCTGTGGAGACTGCATCGGGCTCTACAATCACAGAGCAGCTGCATGACATTGGATATATTGGTAGGTAACTTCACCTCTGAGTAATCTCACTTCTGGTTGTGTTCTGTTGATAAAAATGATCATGTTTTTTTCTTGTGTGTTGAGCATAAGTAGTACTACCATTATTTTCTACTTTGCATATTTTCCAGGAAAATATTCTGGCAAAGAACATGGATCCAGAAGAGCTAAAAAGACAGTGTGGTCCAAGGTTGAGGTGGCTGCAGTAATGCGGCATTTCAAAGATCCGATACGTAAAGGAAAACCGGCTTCAATTAAAGAGTGCCGTCACTGTAAGGAGGTAGAAGGTCCTGCATTGACACACAGAACGGTACAAAATATAAGGGACTTTGTGAGAAACCGAGGAATAGCTGCAAAGAGGCAGGCTCCTAAACCAACAGACAACGATCAGTGATCTTTTATTTATGTTTGATAAAATTATTATTCTAGCAGGAAAGCTAAAAAAAGTTGTGGCCCATGTTATCTGACAAGATGTTTGGGGGTTAGAATCACTGTTTAATTGTATGTTTCTTTATGTACCTGTTTTGTGGTTAAATATACTGTTGTGGAATAACTTTTATACCGCAACCATATATTAATTTGGCTTTAAGTAAGAAAATGAGACTTGATTTTAAGTTATTCAATGTCATAGCACTTTATTTGTGACGGGTTGTAGTGTCATTGCCTAAAAGAATGGTAACTGGGAGTGTGTCATCCACACCAAAATATTTTCATACTTTTAGTTTTTACTTTAGTATTTAAAGTACCTAAAGAACACTTTTTTGGAAATAAAGTGACTGTTCCAGTAATGCTGTGTGCTGTCATGTATGTGTATTCTATGTTAATGAGTAGTGACATTAGCCTTTTAAAGACGCAATTAGGGATGCACCGATATGAAAAATTGGCAGATTTCAATATAAATATATTATAATATTTTGCTGTTGTAGCGATAACCGATATTTACCGATATTGATATATGTTTTTTTTTAAGTTTTTGAGATGATAACATTTTGTACGGACTGAAACTCATACAAACTTTTCATATTTTTTTTTCATAAAACATAAGTAACCAACCTTTACCAACCTACCTATACTCTAGGATCTATAGCATATCAATGCGTTGTTGGATTACAGTTTCCCCAGGGGTCAAGAAAACGGGCCCAAACCAACAAAAGGCAGCTAGAGAAACGGAATGTGAAAACAGATATACTGTAGGCCTACATCACACGAAACACAAAGGTTTACATTTTAGACCCTGAAGAAGAGCAGGGTGGCATGTGGATTTTTCATCACAGTAATACACATTGCATCTATGGCAAACGACCTGGACCACCTGAGAATGTACTTGATTCTACCTGCGCTGGTCTTTAGAAAAGCATCATGACCAGAGCCATGCTAAAACACAAGGACAGCTTATACAGTTTGAAGGACTAACATCTTCTTCATGGCAGACAGGTGTCAGGAATGCTGAGCTCAGCTCTGCATTCTCAACTACAGTATTGGTAAAACATGGGATAGGATACAGGTGACCCGGGATGTGTCTTTATGACCTCCCCACATCCTTAAAAGGCAGAAACGTAGCAGTGCCTTCTCAGGTGGAGCCTTTGAACCTTGACCACCCCAAGGGCGACAAGGAAAAGCATGATAAATAAATAGAAGTTAGAAAGAAAGAATGTGAAAATATAATACTTCCAACAAGTGTACAGAGTGCATACTGTATCCCTTTGTGCAAAGATGAAATACCATTACTTTCTCTCCGTCTTTGTTTTCCTCAATGCAGAAGACAGCAATGACATTAGAGATTGCAGCACGCCGCGCTGCGCCACCTCGGATAGTCTGCATGTGAACGCCTCGGGCTTCTCCACATGCCCAGTCACAACGGGGAACTGAAGATCAAATATCTACATATAAACACTGGCTTTGCTGCTGAAAGTAGAAATAAGATGATATTTGTGTTAGCATGGCTGCTGCTGCTGTTTATGATTAAGTCAATAGGTCTACTCTGTGTGGTTTTTCAGGCCTACTTGGAATTTTTTTTATGTTAAGTGTCTCTTTTGCAACAACAAAAAAAACCTAGTGTTGAAACAACCTGTGCGTTACGATCGTTTTTCGCTTTGAAAAGTGAACCAGATAGGACAGGGTCTCGGTTGAATAGCCCGTGAGCTAACACAGCTATCAGCCACACAGACCCAGTCGCGCTACGGTAGCAAAATCTGACGAGGTAGCAGAAAATGTCAGAACACCGGCCCTATGTCCTGTGTCGCAAGGTTTTTCCCAGCGATGCCAAAATGATCGTCAACATGCGTCACCACACCGACGAGAAGCCATACGGGTGCGACTAATACAAGATGCGCTTCAAACTGAAGGGCACCCTGAAGCGCCACATAATGTCTCACTCCGGGGAGAAGTCCTACAGGTGTGACCAATGCACGAAGCGCTTCAGACAGCAATGCGTCCCGATGCTCCACATGAGGACTCATTCCTGGGAGATGCCCTACATGTGTGACCAATGCACAAAATGTGTCAGTGTGAGCTCCAGGCTGAAGACCCACATGAGGACTCACACCGGGGGGATGCCCTACAAATGTGACCAATGCATGAAGTGCTTAGGAGACAGTTCCAACCTGAAGATCCACATAAGGACTCACACCAGGGAGAAGCCCTACAAGTGTGACCAATGCGTGAAGTGCTTCAGAGAGAGCTGCAAGCTGAAGATCCACATAAGGGCTCACACCAGCGAAGGTGAGAATCCCTAAAGGTGCGACCAATGCACAAAGCGCTTCTGACAGAGCACCAAGCTGAAAATCCAGATGAGGACTCACACCGGCGAGAAGCCGGGTAGCTTCGAACGGAGCGCAAACCTAAAGACCCACATGAGCACTCACACCGGGGAGAAAACCTGCATCTGCAGTGCAACGCCAGCTACAGCGACCCAAGCAATCTGGGTGTGCACATGCTCAAGCACACTTCAATAGGGTGCTTTGACACGGGGCAACGGGACGCTTTGATTGACACCTCTATCCTGTATTCGTTGAAATTACTACTTTTTAAAGTTTTCTTTTTATCATCATGATAAAGATGTTTTCCAACTTTTGATTCGCTTTGTTTTTATTGTTAATAATTGATGTATGTGAGATGAAGAAGAACTTATTTTTAGGACACTATTGACAGCAAAATATTTGATTTAATTTTAGAGCTTGATCATTGGAAGATACAGGCAGCAAAGTAACCAGGCATACATTCAATGAGGCGATGGGTGTATGATTCTTTGGAACCTTTCACATCATGGGTTAATAAGCTGAGGGGATGTGACCATCATGGAGAGTTAAGGATGGCCAGAGGAGAGACCAAGTTAAATTGCAATACACTGGATGCAGTGGACGCAAGCCAGTTAAAGGCTTCAGACTTGGTGTCTACAGTTGCAATGCAAAGTTATCTTAACACCTTTTCAATTAGAGAGGGCGGGAGGGATCTATAGGTCCAAGTAGAATGTATAGAGTTTTCTTTCAATTGACTAGTAATTATGTAAAGGGGGTTTTATTATAGATTTTGTATATTATAGTTACGCTTGATATTACCATGACAGTCATTACGCTACCTTTGTTAATAAAAATTCCCTGCAAAGTTCACTTGTGAAATAGACTACAATTAAACCCTAGTCAGTATAAATGATTGTGTTCATTTCAATTACCTTTTGATTCTGTAAACAATGTTAAACACTATACAATTTAATATTAAAGAATATTTTCTTCATTTTCATTTAGCCTACCCTGAATGCGCAGGAAATTCTGTAAAGCGATAGCAAAGAGGTAACAGTCGGAACAGTTGTTCTTGACAAGTAATCACTAATGATCGCTATTCATACAATCATGATCATAGGATAATGGACCTGCATATTAACGAAAAATGCAGTGTTTACTGCCCTCCTGTGGACAAAAGGCATTAATGCAGCCAATCAGTCAGTTCTTTTTTTTCTTTCATATCTTCGTTTGTTTTGTATCTGTCAATTCTTATTTTTTTTTAAATCTTTTTCTTTATTTATATATTCCTTAATATTCTAAATATCCCTCGGATGTCAGTCAGAGATTACTGTCGACTGAAAGGGGGAAAATAACCTGAAACATCGTTTCCTGTTAATCTCCATAAATTGACCACGCGACCAGATACATGGACTCATTTACTTGGCCAAGTAGGCCTATCTGGTCACTTTATCAAACCACAGTGACTGAACGCTTTCATGAAGGCTTTTGCATCTAAGCGGTTTACTGGAGGAGTCCGTAAATCTGTGCGCTTTACGCATTTCCCGCCAGGCCTCAGGTAGGTCCCGCCCCCTACCAGTTAAAAGCCGGAGTTGGATTTAGGAGAGCACGGAGCGCAGAGACGCGTCACCATGGCACCCCTCGGACTCAAAGCACTTGTTTGTGAAAGTAAGTGCGAAAATGTTTAATTTACTCTAGGTTGATTTGATCCTACCTAATAAATCTGAAAACGAAGGCCTACGCTACGTTACTCTTTGAAATGCTGTTGAATGACTGCAGTTTCTTCCCAAAAGATTGCGCAAAAGGCGCGCATCAACCCTCCATCTACTTAACGGTCGCTCCTACCAAATCGCCTCACTCCAGAATTCCAGATTTTTTGGAAATTATCTTTGAATAGTGTCGATCAATTCACATTTGAGCTTTTATTCTCTTAATAATACAGGTAGTTTTGTGTCAGAGTGCGGAGTCCTGTTTCTGCGTAAATCCTTACGCTCTAATCTGTGTCTGAGGATTAAAGTACTCCAGTTCCTCTTGTGCGATAGCGCTGTGTTAGCCTGCTCTATGGAGTCGACCGGACTACTAAACAACAAGGATTGACTGACAGGCTACTTGTTAAATTTCCGAGGATGCTCATGTTGCTCAACATTGGCACGAACCGTTATTGTGCATCAGAACGGTATATGTTGTCTCCAGCTTGTGATGTCTATTGTCACGCACAATGTAAACATTCCATGGATGACCATCATGCTAAACCCCCAGCCCACACAATGTCCTATATACGGTGGCCAGATGGAGCAAGTGGTAACTTGCCAGATATTGTTTTAACTCCAGTCCCCTATTTTTGTTCAAGGGTATATTGTATCTGTTCATGTATAGATCTAACAATTCAATCACAATTTTGTTTGTGCCATTGTACAATAGGCCTACTTATCCAAAGTGATGGTGCTAGTTGTGGTGGTGTAAGTGATGGTGTTGATACTGTCAGTGGCGGTGTAACACAAAAAAAGTAACAACGTGTGTATATTACTTAATTTAAAGGCAGTCACTGTGAAGTTATTTGACATTTTTCAGATAAGCCATATGCATATCTATGCATTAAAAAATATTCCAGTTTGTGTGGCGCACATGCTTGATGGATATCGTCTGTCTCCTGAAGCACCTGCCTGGCTGGGTGTAGCCACGTCCGGCGGGGGCGTTGTCTCTGTCCTGTCCTGTCCTGTTCTATGTCCAGCTCTAACCTAATCCTCTAGTAATGAGATCCACAGAGCCATTCATTGTTTCCATGATATTACCCCATGGGTTCATTTTCTTATCATTTATTATCTATTGAATACACTGATTTCAGAAACGTGTCGTAGGGGGCATCTTTCTCAAAGTAGATGCGACTGGTATGTGGACATTGGGGGATCAAACCCAGTACCTCAAAAAGTAAATAGTTTAAGTGTATAGTTTGGTAACGGCTGTTATTTCTATCTACATGTGGCTTCAGTGCGCAACATGGCACAATTTATTCTATGCTAGCCATACAAGTCTGAGCTTATGCTGGCCACGTGTGTGTGACCTACTGTGTGTTATCAGATGTATGTGGGTGCTAGTGTGTGTGTGTGTGTGTGTGTGTGCATTCATGTGTGTGGGTATGTGTGGTTCTATGTATGTTAGTATGTGATCAGATATGTGTGTGTGTGTGATGTAGTTCTGTGTGTTTGTATTAGTTAGTATGTGATCAGATATTTGTTTTTGATAGTGTATATCTGTGTTTGTATGTGTGCGTTACTATGTGATCGAATATGTGTGTATGATGGTCTGTGTGTGTGGGACATCCCATCGACTGACATAGAAAGATCTGGAATAACGGAGCGTCTGGATAAGAGGATTGGGAAGAGATTATAGCCTGTGATTGCTATGGGTCTCTCTCTCTCTCTCTCTCTCTCTCTCTCTCTCTCTCTCTCTCTCTCTCTCTCGCGCTCTCGCTCTCGCTCTCGCTCTCTCGCTCTCTGGCAGGCTTCCTCTTGGCTGCTCTCGAGGGCTCCTACATCACGTCTCTCGGAGAATACGCTGGTGTGGAGCACTTGGGGGAACAGTGCGTAGTACT
>OOFH01076090.1:0-10756 GCA_900323355.1 Merlangius merlangus
TGGAATCGTGTTTTTTTTGGTTTATTTTTCCCACTCACGCTTCTGCTGACGCTGTTTGTCCAGGGGGGCGTTGGACCGCGCTGCCGTGCTGCTGTCCATGAAGCGGGAGATAGTACGGCTAGACAACGTTTGGGGTGTGGGCGGTGGGCTGCGGCCGGTCAAGCATCTCGTCAAGGAGGTGAGCCCCTCGCCTGGCACAGTACCACAATGGACGCTTGGCTTTAATCAGACATGGTTGAGGAAGATTTGGCGTGGAAGAATGAGTGCTAATGAAGGGGTTGGGTAAAGGGTGGCAAATTGTGTATTAAAAAACGCCTTGGTTTCGGGCCACAAAGTATCGTGACCACTGAGGGAACCCTCATGGGGATAGTATTTAGTATTTAGTATTAATACTAAAATGCCTTTTGAACTTTCTATTTTGCATATGTTTTCTTTTACTAATCTATTCTTTTATTTTATTGTATGACAATGTTTATATGTGAAGCACTTTGAGTCTGCCTTGTGTATGAAAAGTGCTATATAAATAAAGTCTCCTTGCCTTGCCTTGCCTAGTATTGACACTTAATCTTTTGGCGCTCGGATACCAAATGCATTCAGGGTTAAAGTCTGTGATCTGCGGTCATGCTCATTCAGCAGAAATCGACCGGGTTGTTGGATCTTCGAAACAAGAGGGAGGAGCACCCTATTTATGTGCACCCACAACATCAAACTGACACCCACACGCAACACAACATACCTAATTAGTTACGGTAATATGCACACATAATTAGCGATGATAATACACCAGCAAGGCAGGGTTATATTGACGTATTGGGAGCATACTTTTTTAAAATGACTAAATATTTTGTACAACCTTGGGAGTTTAAAGTGTGGTATGTTTGGAGTAGAGGCAGGAGACCTCTTTCTAATCTCTATCGTCGTCTCTGGCTTCTTCCTCTTTTAGCTTGTCTAGTCTCTCGCTAGCTTAAATGCATAAAGCCAACGTGAGTTAAGAGGCCATGCAAAAATAAAAGTCTCTCATTAAACGTTCACGTAAAAGTTCAACCCTGTAGTTATGTCTGCTGTGCCGTGTGTCTGTGAATAACATGTTGGGAAGAGTAAGCTCTTCAGCTCTCCGTGCTCAGTACGGCTAGTATCTGTAAAATAAAGTAATAATTCTGACATAGCCATGATTGCGTTGTTGAAATCGTTTTATGATATCTTAGGCATCATGGATAACTAATCTTTTATGACATACAAGTTGTCAACGATAAAGGGGCACTTACTGGTCTGCAAATGTGTTATTCGCAACATAGCATGACTTTCCGGGCTCCGAATAAATAAAGTTTGCTGAAATGGTATGTCATTATACCTCAAATGCAAGATAATTTTGTATGCATGACTGGCATTCACCAAAAATATGTAAATCCAAGATCAGCTGGAGGCCGCCTCAATCTGCTGCATTCTCTTATCCTGTAGCGTGTCAGAGATTGCACACATTCTACATATGAACTTTGCTTTGACTCAACACTGTATCTACACATACTTTGTGTCTTAAGCACCGTGTGTGTGTGTGTGTGTGTGTGTGTTCTCCAGATGATCCTCCTGTTGAAGGAGTACCTGGTGTCTGGGGAGGTGTCGGAGGCAGAGCGATGCCTCAAGGACCTGGAAGTCCCCCACTTCCACCACGAGCTAGTCTACGAGGTGTGTGTACAAGCTAGACCCGAACAACAGTAAACCACAAACTAGCATTGTCAACACTGCCACCTTGTGGTCAAACGGCAAATTGACATTCAATGGAATTTAATGTTAATGTACTAATGTAAATGAGTTACACATTAAATCTTGTTAAAAATGGATATTTGAATGAAAAACATCTTGCGTTTTTTATTTTAAACTTGTTTGCATTGACTTTCAGGCTATAGTGATGGTGCTGGAGTCCAAAGGCGACACCGCCATCCATATGATGATGAAGCTCCTGCAGTCCTTCTGGAAGTCGGGCCTCATCACCGTGGACCAGATGAACCGGGTCAGTTCGGGTTTTAAAAAAAACTGTGATGGGAAAGGAAGTGTAGCGGGCTAGGATGTTGAGGCAGCCAGCGGGATGGCAGGGTTCAATGCTCACGTCTGCTGCCTACCTGTAGGTATCCTTGAGCAAGATGCCCCCTACCCCTGCCTTCTCCCTGAAGGCATTCTACCTGTATTCACTTTAATGTCGTTTTAGATGAACGAGTTGATTTTACTATTAAACATTATGTTATGTTAACAACCCTGTTGTAGTAATGCAGGTTTTCTTCTCGGTGTGCGGGTTTCAGGGTTTCCAGCGTGTGTACGACGAGCTGCCAGAGATCTGCCTGGACGTCCCCCACGCCCACTCCATCATGGAGACCTTTGTGGATCTGTGTTACCAGGAGTCGGTCATCACCAAACATCTCAGAGACACCTGTCCATCAAGGTGAGTGGCACTCACCAACCGCCAGGGGAAAGCAAACCCCATAACACCAGTTACTGTGACAGTATGTTTTCTACTTGCCTTGATGTCTAATCAGACATCAACATTGTGTCAATGACCTCGTCATTTGTTGAATTTCATTGGACTCAAATGCCATGTATATACATATGCACCAAAATTATGCATTCATTTATGACATCAAGAATACCATAAAATAGCAGCATACATAGATTTTCCATTGTGGGCCCTTTTCGGGTCTGATATTTATTAGCTATACCCGGTTGACGGCTCAGACACTTTGACAACAGCCAACGGTCCTCATTGCATTAGCTGATTATGCTTCCTCTTTTTCTACCCACCAGAGGTCGAAAGCGTTTTGTCAGCGAGGGAGACGGGGGGTTGGTCAAGAACTGATGAAGAGCAGAGCGGGAGGAGCAAGGGAGAAGGCGCACGGCGCCTCACTCCCTCATTCTTCGTTCCACTCCACTCATCTCGTTATCTGAATCTGCCCGTTCACCGGCCTGCTAGTTTACCTTGCTGTACCTTTTGTTGTCAACTCCACACATTCACACCAGCATCGGAACGTAGGAGAGAGTAGACGACATGAGGCCGAGTTCCCACTCTGTTTGTTTCAATAAAAATTGTAAAAAGTATTCATGACGGCCGGGGGTTAACTTAAACTCTTAAGGTTAGGTTTTTCTGCGCCTTAGGCTTTGTACAAAACCCGGAAGGATTTGATTTCAGGCAGTCTAAGGTGGGCACGTTGGTTCCTCCAGGGTGCGTTTTTTTCTTTTTTTTTTTTGTTTTACATTTATTTGGTGCTTTAAGTCTTTCTCGTGCTCTACCTTGGAATTTGTACGTCCCTGTTAATAATTTGGATTCTGATTGTATTGCAGAGCGAAAAGCACTTAGAAAAGCATATAGTACTTCGTAGCAGAGCTCAGCAACAGCAGCACCCAGTCTTTAATTATTCGGCTGCAAATGTATGATTTCAATCTAAAGTACATGCTTTCATTTGTCTATTTGCTGTTGTACTGGGATTTTTCATTTGCAGGGTTTTCTCTGTTCCTTGTCGCTGCATATTAAGGCCCCTTGTTCGTAATGAAAAGCACTCGACAAAAAAAAGCATTTTGTGTACCGTTTCAATATTCATATGATACTCTGTTCAGGGCATCTGAACTGGCCCATTGCTTCGCCAGGGGAGTAAGTCAATTGGGGTTGGTTATTTTTGTAAATTGGAAATCCGTAACCTGTGATTGACTATTGTAATAGGCACTTAACTAGGCAAGCGTATGGCGATGTCACACAGTGTTAGGAAATTCTGGAACCCCAATGAATGGCTAATCTTAGGTTTGCTATCTGGTTATCCCCAGTCTTAAAAGGAATGTTAAAGTTCTGCTAAAAGTGTCCATAAAAACTACGCCCTGGTTTGTATCTTGCTATGGAGACTTTGTTGATGTATGTTCCAGACTACGTTTATACAGTGTTTGTGGGTATAATTTCACATGTTGACCAAAGTAAGGGATATGGAACACTATATTACATTCATTAAAAAAAAAATCTAAAATGTAACTTGTTTGTCCATCTTATTCTTTATTAAATGGTTTATTTGCTTGGAAAATATGTGAATTTGACAAATCGTTATGATAGGCCTTTTAATATTTATATATTTGACCAGAAAAAAAAACTCTTACGATATCTAAGTGAAATGAATAACGTATTACTATAAGTCAATTATGTTACGATTCTAATAACTTCAGTGAGGTCCAATAACCCATTTGTGCCTGTTAAAGTGAAGCTACTGGGTATCAAACCCATAGACAGTATGTTTGTAGTGATAGATCCACGCTGGGACACGTCAGTGGTGGAGTGGCGATGGGGGCGGGACCAGGAAGTGAATAGTCAAGCTAGCAGCGGATAATGAGTAGCTGAGCCAGTCATTTGACAGGTGAGAATTAGTTATTAAAAAACAAAGTTAGCGCAATAAAATCTATACTTCTTGTTCAATCCTGCGATCAATTTCTAGATCACTTGTTGTATATACAGTGGGCTTTAGCCAAAGCCCTCTGTTTTGCGTAGTGGTAACGCTTCAAAGTGTGGCACGTTAAATGTATGCACGTCAAATGCCTTAGCTTGGTCGCACGCTTCGCGTAAAGGAGCAATAGCAGGGTTTCAGTTCAGCTTATTACCATTTGTCGTCAGAAAACCACATTTAATTTGCTCCTCGAGCGAAAGGAGTCAGCTCAGACGTGCTGTCACAAAACAATACACAGACACTACATTACATTACAATACATTCGCGCATGCAGGTTTATTTGTCTGCTTCCTGTGTAATAATTGCATGAACAAAACAAAAGCCCGAGTGCATAATGTGAGTTGATTCCTTTATACAAAAGCATATAAAATATACTGAGTACTGTGTACACGTTCCATAACCATTCAAATAAATTATAAGAACATAATCATATATTTATTTATTTATGGCACCATCTAGGCAACTCCATGCTCTGCGAAGGCGCAAGCTCACCTCTATCACCTTATGTTTTATCAGTGTTCATTTGTAAACATTTCCTTTGTTTCGGCAGGGCATGATGGGCAGGCAGAGGAAGAGGGTGGGGGCAGGGGAAGCTGCACCCCTTCTGCGGAAAGACGAGAAGCCCATTGGCTTGCACTTCAAGGAAAAGAAGAAGAAAGTGGACATTGGCAAAGTTTTTATCAATATCTCAATCGGCCTTTGCATTTTCAGCCTGGTTTGGTTTTTCTATGCCCTGTACATGCGGTCCAGCCTGGCTAAACGCGTGGCCACGCTGCACCCTTCGCAGCGAGTCCTCGATGACAACAGCACCAGCGCCGAGGTTTCCCCAGAGAGGTTCTGGGGATCCTACAGGCCTCAGGTCTACTTTGGGATGAAAACCAGAAGTCCTAAATCCATCGTTACAGGTAACACCTCACTACTACTATTTTTACGACTTCTATTTCCTTTAGTAGTTCATAAGTAGACACTGGCTTACACAGTTAATCAAGATATATCAGTGAGAAGCAGATAGGGGTTAGGCATCTTGATGCCCACAGGGCAGGCAGCATACATTTGGGTTCGAACCCAGAATCCAAACTTAACCCTGAACGCGGCGTTCTATTCCTGTCGTCAAAGTGACTTCAGACGTGACTCTAGGGACACCAGCGGCGAGGTTTGTGTGGATATGTGGCGTCTCGTCTTTGCCGCCGTATCCCCCTCAGGCTAGATTAGGCATCCAATCATTTAACATAGCAGCCAGGATTGGACATTTCGGTGCTAAGGCCTCGATACATATCTTCCTATATATTTTCCGACGCACCACAAACTGCCTCCGTGACACCACACCTCTCTCTGCAGGCCTGATGTGGATGCGGCAGTTCTCCAGCATGGACGTGAACCTGAGGCACACCTGTGAGCAGGGGGACCGCCTGGAGGGTTACGGCTGGCTGATGCACGACGGCCTCAGCTTCGGCGTCCAGGAGGTTCGCGACAAGGACTTCACCCTGACCACCGAGTTTGTCAAGCGGAGGGGCGGCGACCACGGTGGCGACTGGACCTGGAGGATCACGGCCAAACAGCACGTGAGGACCGGAGATTATTGCTCTTCTTATTCAGGTTCCTTCAACTGTTTGTCTAGGCTCATTGTTTTGTTCATTTTGATGAATCTCCGGATTAGCCTTTTGCTTTCCTAAATTGAAATTCATATACGATAGATAGTCATATGGAAATAGATACATCCTACCTGGGGGCAGGATAGTCTAGTGGCATCAAAGTTTGTCTGCCCGACAAAAGCTTCAGGGTTGAACCCAATTGTCTGCGGTCCTTATCCAAGATGCCACCACCTAATACTCAATGACGTGCATAAAGAATTCACTGTTATTCCCATCTGATGGCAAAATCTGCTCAGTACCTAAACGGTAATGGAATTTGCATTCCAAAAAGTTGATTTCCCTTATTTGTCCTTCTTCCGTTCTTTAATCTGCACCACCAGAGTTCCTCCCGCCAAGCGCCCGTCATCTCGCTCATGTTTTACGCAGCAGCAGATACGCAGGGCTCTCTGGAAGCTCACGTGGAAGAGAAGAAAGGCCTGGGATCCATCACTGGCTTTTCTGAGGAGCTCGGACACTTCAAGATCACCTTCCGCAAGCCCGTCACTGGGGAGCTGTCCAACGTCAAATACGCTTGGTACGTCGGGGGGTTGTGAAGGGCGGAAGAAGGATGATAGTAGTTATCGAAAATAACATGACAGACTCTAAGAGATACAATTTAGCAATCAAGCAGACGCTTTTATTCAAAGAGACTTGGGTGGGGCTGAGAAATATCAAGCATACATATATTGTCTCAGAATTGTGTGTAGAGTAGCTATAGGAATCATAAAAACCGATGCATGATGGTGGAAACTAGTGCTTTATTTATAGATTCATGATTCAATGCGTGTTGATTTGGTATTTAAACAGTAGTTTCACAGTGCTTGCATTCACTAAATCAGTTTGACTAAATCCTTGGCCACCCACTATTATTTTGTAAATGCTTTGGCTGCAAGGACAGATTTAGGGAACACCAATCATAAATGTGCCCCGATTTCCCCTCGTCTTTTCAGCTACAACAGCCTTCAGACTGTTACTCCAGGCTTGGAGCGGCTGACCGACATTGTTAAGAACAGCCTCTCTCGGAGGTTTGTCTACAGCCCTCCCTCTGGTGAAAAGAGGCATTACATTGCGGTTGACGGCTACAAGCCTCCACACCAGCAGCACCAGCAGAATCCCGACGACCCCAGGAAGAAGAGCGACTTCCTGGTCCACCAGGTGACCGTAGAGACCCCGTTCCAGATCGAGGTTCTGTTTGAGTCGGCCAGCTTCCACAGTAGACCCAACCAGCTGGTCGGAGCCACCATGACGGAGGAGCTGGAGAGGAGGAAAGCTGAGTTTGACGCCAGGTTTGAGAGGACCTTCGGCCTGGAACGAAAGGGCTTCAGTCAGGCTCAGGTCAGGTTCAGCAAGGCAGCCCTCAGCAACATGCTGGGCGGGATGGGCTACTTCTATGGCCAGTCGGTGGTGCAGTCGGCCTACAACGAGTACCCGCTCTTGTATCCAGAGGGCGCGCTGTTCACCGCCGTTCCCTCGCGTTCTTTCTTCCCTCGGGGATTCCTTTGGGATGAGGGCTTTCACCAGCTGCTGCTCAGCAAATGGGACCCTCAAGTGACACGGGAGGCGACCGCCCATTGGCTAGACCTCATCAACGTGGAGGGTTGGATCCCTCGCGAGCAGATCCTCGGCGACGAGGCACGCAGCAAGGTCCCGGGTGAGTTTGTGGTGCAGCGGAACGAGAACGCCAACCCGCCCACCCTCTTCCTGGCGCTGCAGGAGCTCATCGAGCAGCATTCTTCCGACCCGGACGCTCCGACATCGCTGCCCACGTTGGCGTTCCTACGGCGGCTCTTCCCAAGACTGAAGACCTGGTTTGAATGGTACAACACCACACAGACCGGACCCGTGCCCAATTCCTACCGCTGGCGGGGCCGGGACAAGGACACCAACCTCTTCTTGAACCCGAAGACCCTGACCTCCGGTCTGGACGACTACCCAAGGGCCTCCCACCCGTCCGGGGAAGAGCGGCACGTGGACCTGCACTGCTGGATGGCCCTGGCCTCGGGCATCATGGCTAGCATCGCGCGGCTTCTCGGGGAGCCCCACGTCGACTATGAACAGACGCACCAAGTGCTCAGTGACAACGGCCTGCTGAGCGAGCTCCACTGGTCGGAACAGCTGGGGGCGTTCAGCGACTACGGGAACCACACGCAGGCCGTGTCCTTGCAGCAGGAGAAGGTGTACGTGCCGCCCGGACAGCCACGGCACCACTACGCCGCCGCCCGCCTCGTGCGTTCAGTGCGGCGTGCGCCCAAGCTGCAGCACGTGAACGCCCTGGGCTACGTCAGCCTCTTCCCGTTTCTGCTGCACATCCTGCACGCCGACTCTCCCAAGCTGGAGCACATGCTCCGAGACATGAGGGACCCCGAAAAGCTGTGGACGCCCTACGGCCTCCGCTCGCTCTCCAGGACGGACCCTATGTACATGAAGCGAAACACGGAGCACGACGCCCCCTACTGGAGGGGACCCATCTGGATCAACATAAATTATTTGGCTGTCAGAGCCCTGAACCACTACAGCAGTGTTGAGGGGCCCTACCAGGAGAAGGCTGCGGCCCTTTATAATGAACTCAGGACTAACATCGTCAACAACGTTTACAGGCAGTACGTTGAGACAGGGTATATATGGGAGCAGTACAATGACAACACTGGCCGAGGCCAAGGAAGCCATCCATTCACTGGCTGGTCAGCCTTGACTGTTTTAATGATGGCAGAACAGTACTAATGCTAGAGACTCTTTCTAAAGGTCTTAAGGAAATTGGCCCTCATCCGTTGCTCATGTGATGCTCAAGCAGGCATTATGTAGTATTATTGAAACTGTTTTCTACCAAAATATCTATTTCCAGAATAGGTGTTAATAAGGTGGTTTAAAAAGAACCCTGTTACTTTATCACATTTTGTTGTTTGTAGTCATGCCGTGTGTTTGCTATGTGGGGAGCCATTGGACAGATAAATGCCATGCTTTGTGTTCCTCATCAGCTTCAGGCATGTGCACCACTGGCTATCCATAAAAATACATTTAAAAGAATAATGTAATTAGATATGCAGAAATTTGATGGTCAACTGACATTTGGAAATTGCACTTTTTTGTGCGTTTCCTAATAAATTGGAAACTACTTAAAACGATGAGTGCCTGAGCAACTAGGATAACAGGTGTTTTTGATATAAGCTGATGAATGAGGGCCATTGTCTTCAATAGTGCCAAAAAATATTTTGGTAAAGATTCTGTTTTAATGATAGTATAGAATTCAAAGGCTGGAACTTGTCTGTGATGATCTCATCAGCATTACTTCTGGGAGGGTTGGGGTTACAATAAAAAAAATCCTGACTTGAAATATGTTTTATTGAGAAACAATAAATCATATCTTCAAATGTTGCTGTTGGGAGTTTGTGTTGGCTGTAGAGGTTATAGAATTGTTATTGTATTGGTCATTCAGTATTGAGTGCTTCATTTATTAGTTATCTACGTAATATTCCGTAGATAGCCTACTGACTTGATTAATATCGCTTCATTGCACCTGAAATTGTTCTCTAACAGGCCATTTCTAAGTACTTAACATATGAACCTACCGTATACCTTGTTTATGTTTTACAAATTCTAAGATTCCATCATTTACTTCGAAAATACCGGTAGTATACGTTGCAGAATACGCCGCAAAAAATAGCACTCTGTTCCGTGAAATGCTTTTAACGAAACATGTATTTCACTTCCTGAAATGAAGTAATTTCTAGGTTATTGGATGAGAGACTGTAATGTGCGTACAATAGCACGACTCAGAAATAATATAGCCTAGTAGATATACTGGAAACCATATATTACGTGTTTTACCTTAACCTCTGTTTCACGGTCTATAGGAGGGCGACAAGCTGACGTCCATAGCCACCAGCTAGAACTTTATTTATTTTCTAAAGTTTGACTCAAACCATTTTGATGAGATCTTGGTTTGGAACTGCATTACTTCCACATAGCGAAGGCAAGTTAGTGACTACAAGCTCTTTTCACTCGTTGACAACCCCGTTCGGTACACAGGGGCGTACAGTGGACTTGGTCTTATTAATACTTTGACACAAAATAAACAACCCCGGCCATAAAAAGCACTGATGCTTTTTCCTTGAGCTGTGTTCATGACCCCCGGGTTCCAACCTCTTCTATGAATCCTTTTGAACGCTTGGCTGTGGCTGAAAGCCTCGAAACGGGTGCAGTGTTGGCTTGCACAACTCAACATAGCGTTATTTCCTCAACCCCTCCATAGCACTGAATTTAATACAGCTCAGCTTCAACTCCCCAGGCTGCCAGTTTCCCTTTATATAACACCAGAAGCTTCGGTCAACGCGGTCATTGTGTTAACATCTATAGGCCATACCATGGCAGGGTGACTGGGGAACATTTGAAGACAACCAGTAAGCCAGATCTGCGGTTTTCTACTGTACATTTACTGAAACACTGTTTAGCAGTCGGTGATGTGTCAATCCATGCGCGCAATCACTGCCTTGGGGCTCACATTCGTGGGAGATGTGCTAGCTCAGCCTTTGACCCATTGACCTGCAAACGCAAAACGAATCCTGAAGGGATTTGAACGACGATGAGCCATATTCTCTCCGCCTTTCTACTATCGCTCTCTGAGTCGATGGCTTTTATTTGTACATCCCCTAAACGCACACA
>OOFH01076091.1:0-12399 GCA_900323355.1 Merlangius merlangus
GCTGTCAGGAAGTAACAACCTGCCATTACAAAAAAGGATGTAGTGGTTTGTTGAACAAAGTAAAACATTAACGGGATAGTTACCTCTCGATGAATTTCACAAACTTTCCAGGCCTACTTTCTTAAGCTTATATCTGAGATATCTTACTATGGTGAGATTGAGAGGAATCGTGTTTGTGTCAATAGATAAGAACAAATGTGCTACCAATTAAAATGCATTTGAATAAATGCCCAAGAGAAATTAAGCTGTAAACAAGATAAGATAGATGACGGTAGAGTTAAAAAAAAAAGTGTCTGAATTGCTTATGCCTTATCATGAGGGCATACACAATACACATACATGTATTTTTTTCTTTAGAAAAGTCAATTTGTGTTATTCAGACTTTTTATAGGAATACACCAGACCTGCATATAAGGGTACTTTGCAAAAACGTGATGCCCCTTTGCCAATGCAATTCGACATGTGTTTGGATTACAACTTTGATAAGTTTGAACGGTTATTTCGTTCAAAGTGATACCTTAATAAATTAAAGGTGATCGGTCAGCAGTCATCCTTCTCCCTTATTGGATCGATGACCCGACACAGGGGCCGAACATTATTTCACATCTACACGTTTGATTATCTGGACATCTACAAATATCCATACATCTATATATATATTTGTTTTACAACCTGCAGCACAACCGCTTTCAGCATTTTCCAGTTTCTCTCCTAATGGGAAGGCACTATTCTTTCCCCCAAATGGGGCCGCTAACTTTGAACTTGATGATGTGATGGCAGTCTGGTGTACGTGTATTGCATTCATTGGCCGAAATTGGTCTAGACGAAAATGAGCTTTTCTGACTGCCTTCGGCCAGCGAATAGGATGACATTCACTGATGGCAGTGGCAGATGTTGATCTTCTGTGATAGGTTTTTCAAACTTTCTCATGTGAAAAAGGTTATATTAAAGGGTGTTTCACAAATGTGTTTGATTGAGTTTGTGCTCATTTAAAGATAGTGTGATGGCTGAAGACTTTAAAACAGTTATATTGAGCTTTTGTTTATAACCCAGCACAAGAGGGAGAATAAATAACAGTAAAAATTAAATAGACTAACAAAAAAACATTGGTAGCCTATCTGCCTCAGCTTCAAGACCAATTGCCATTTTAAACAACGCTATCTATTGTGACATTGGCAGACTCATTTTTTAATCATCGGAAATCTCTCCATTTTCGATTAATTCATACAATGACTGGGAAGAAAGAAGGCAAGGTTTTCAACATGGGGCTGTGCTTGATTTGAATCAAACTGCGCATATGTGGGTCAAGTGCAGGTTAACCTGTCACCGTCTCTGCTGCCTGCTGCTAACATTGTAGATTGTGAGGCACCACAAAGTCACAAGCTATGCAGATAAAGGTAAATATGATGGAAACTACACAAAGAAAAGGAAATGCAACTAAATTAAAGACTTAATAAGACTAACTGGTTCAAGCCAGTGCCATTCTGAGATTTTTAAGTTTGAAAAATGCATACAAAAATTTGACCCCATCTCAGCATTAGTAACGTGTCCCACATTGCTCAACACAATACTCTTTGTGTTGGAAAATGTGGGAACCGACCAAAATGCCTCTGGAAGGGATAGACCTAAAGAAAAATCGGAGCAATGTAACTTTTGAAACATTAGCCGCAGCCATCTTTGTTTGCTTATGAAAATGCCTCCACCACACTCCAGTAGGGCACTCCTCTGTACAGCCATCAGTATCAAATCTGCCAAATATTAGATAACAGTTCTAATTGGCCTGAATCTGCTGAAAATATGAAGTGTTTGTTATTATCCTCAACGTCTCCTTGCTGTGGTGTGGGTTTGTCAGGCTATTTAAGTTACCATTTATAGAACGCTAACCTAACACAGAGCTTCAATTAACCCCACTCTGCGACTTAAGATCAATGACAATTATCCTCCCAGACAGGGGCCATCATTAAAACAGTGTAGCGCCTGTTCATATGTGGTTTGAAGACACTTCTCGTACACCAAAGAATATAAAGACCCCTATCACTCTCTTGCCACAAACTTGACAACAGAGTGGCAGAGTTTTAGTTGCTCAAGCGAGAAATTGTTTCGGGGAGGAGGAGTGTCTCGTGGTGAAGGAGTCCTTTCTTCTATCAGGAATCCTGTTGCTTAGAGTCGAATTGATGGCCACTCTCACCCTGTCCGACTGTGTACCAGCGCCACATCAACGGGGGTGCATTAAGTAAGACCTCCGCCACCTCCACCGCTAAAAGGTTTACGCGCTATAGGAGGCTCTCTCTCGCCTGTGAAGGTGCATCACCTTGTTGTTTTGTTTCAACTGCCTGTCAATGAAAGAGAGTTAGGTGGTACTGTGGCGGGCGCAACATAGACACTGGTATAATTCACCATTAGACTGAAACATTGTGTTATAATGGGAAACCACCCTTCAAGTGTGTGTCACAGTTGTGACAAAGGGGTTAGTGATGCAATGTTTAACACTCAATGAGTGTTGAAGAGAGATTAAACAAGCACTTTAATGCATTTCAAAGCACTGTCGCACCCGACTGGTGGAAACCACAGGTGTGGAGACGCCATTTATGGCTTTTCCACATTGACAGGAAGACATCTCAAAGATTGGTTGCAGCTAGTTTAGTCTGTCACAGACTCCAAAAATAGGGCTAATATCGGTATGGTGTGTCAATACTTGAAGGTGCATCGCCACACCAAAGCCCCACTGGCACATATCTCATTTCCCAAAAGGAGGATTGCCCATGTTAATGTGGACCTGGTGGGACCTCTTCCTCCCTTCTTCAGGTTCACCTACCTCCTCACTATGACAGAAAGACAGAATGACCCGATTGCTTGAGGCCGTTCCCCTGTCGGCAACAACTCCCGCAGAGTTGGTTGGTTATTCTGACATTCATAGGCCCTTGGGTTTGGGTGCCCATTTCGACATCTGGAGGTCTGGAACTTACGCTAGTGGCCTGGGGGTGAAGCTGCACTGCAACACCGCATATCATCCACAGGCAACGGGTTGTGCAGTTCCATCGCTCCATTGAGGCTCCGAGCCAGCCTCAAGGATGAAGGTTGGGTTCCCGTTGGTCATGTTGAGTCTCAGGACTGCCCCCAAAAAGATCCTTCTGTCCTGATCCGCTGAGCTGGTTGATGGGCAGCCCCTGCTACTTCCTGAGGATTTCGTCCCTAATGCAACGGACCCCTGGTCTGCAGCCCGGCAACGGGCTGCCGGGCCACACTCCTGGACATTAGGGTTCTCGATCCCGCCCCCACATCACAGCACGGTCTTCCAGTTTCACATCCCGCCCACCCTTCAGACAGCTGGGTACATATTCATCTGCCATATTCCCAGCGAGGGCAAAAACCCTCCCTATAATGTTCCAATTCGGGTCCTCAAGGCTGGGGAGAAGGCTTTCGTGGGGGACATGGGTGGTAACCCAGATAACGTTTCCGTGGACCGCCTCCAGCCAGCCCACCTGGTGATAAATCAACCTGTTGGGTCGGCTCGCCCCCCACGGCGGGGCTGTCCCCTGGCTTTTCCCCCACTCCAGAACAAGGCTCTTTGGGACCCTCAGTTGGATCCCCCGGTCCCTGCCTCAGTTTGACAGAGTCATTTCGGGCGGGTGATCCCAATGTTGACATTGCCGGAGCTACATAGACACTTAATTCCCCAAAAGACTGTTACATTGTGTTATTATGGGCTGGGCTGTAATGCCATGATGTAATGCTAGTCACAATGCACTGCCTCTGAGAAGCACAAATAAGAAGGCAAGCCTGGCCATGCCATACGTACAAAGCCATCTTATTTGCCTTGAGCCTTTTGGCCTTTTCATGTTAGTTAACACCAACATTTCTAAACAAAAGACCCTGATTTCAGGGTATTCAGAAATAGTTTGATTGGCAACAAACACCATCAGCTTGACATTCTCCTTCACCTGCACCTGTCAGGGAGCCAGTGGCCATATGCGTGGGACTTGGGAGCCACACGGTTCTTCCAGTAGAGTTTGGTTGTCTGTAATTGACTACAGTCGGGTTTCCACTGTTAAATGTGCCTCGCGGAAGTCTTTTAACGCCCTTCGCTCAACTTCCGGTACACAGTATGGGGCCCTTAAAGCAGCCTATTGTCTCTCAATATCTTAAACTGTTAGCCACAACATTAGCTTCTAGCTAAAGGAGGTAATCCATACACTCTCTTATGGAAATATTTTGTGTGCCTATATGTGCAGTGGCCTGAGCACTTCACAGGAGTTCACGCTGTTCACAGGAGCCACCAGCCTTCCATATAACATCAATGCGATATAGATTCAACCTCTAAGCCCTCTGGAAATTAGTTTCAATCAACATCCACATATTGTATTGCTCTAATACGTGTGGGAATTTGTAAACAGCAGAGATGACAATCAATGATATTAATTATGAATGTGGAAAACAGTAATCCTTATTCAAGCCTTTGTAACCGCAGTTTGCCGTCGCCTTCGCAGTGTCAAAGGTCATCAGAATAATCCCCATCGAGTTTAAAGGCGTCAACATCATGATTTTCTATCAGCCGAACCAAAAGCGAAATGTCAAACTGTTGAATATATATGATTGAATATGGGTTGGTCTTCCTAATCTCCGATTTAGACTTTGCTAATACCATACAGGCCCTGCAATTCAGGTGAGTTCTACCAAGGCATAGTCAGACCCTCAGTTGTTGTGGGTTTTCATTTTACTGTTAATGTTACTCATGGGAAATGTCAAAGTGTACAATGTTTCATATAGTACTGTGGAAACATGATAGACAGCCCTGTGATACCTCCTTGTTTTTGATAGTTGTATCGATAAAGAGCAGCAGGTCAGTGTGACTTAACCACCAGACATCCCCTCTACATCACATCACTCTAAAGTCTTTAGAGCTTTGTAGATCCGTCTTTTATAATGTAGGCTAATGGGTTTCTGTTTTGTCTCTCCAGCTGGCCGGCATCATGGATACAAATAGCCTACGATCTGAGCACCTGTTAGATGATGGTGACCAACTTGTATTTCACCAAGAACCAGGTCTCTCTAAATCATGGCTGGAGCCTCAAGCTATTAATCATGAAAAAAAACTGCAAGAAATGATGGCAGGTTATTTCTATACCAGTATAATATATTTGAACATTTGTTGTTTTATCCTCCTCCAATCTGATGTGGAGGAGGATAAAGAATACTTCAGCTCCCTTGAAGACATCGTTGGTAGATTGTCAAATAGTAGTGTAGTAAATTACAAGAAATATTACAGAATTAAGATGTGGCTTTAAGCGTCATTCAATTTACATTGTTTCTAAATTCATCAAGAGGAAGATGAAGATGGTCTTTAAGGCATTTTTAGATTTGCTGAAAGGGATACTCGAAATGGACCCTCATCTAAGAATTACACAAGTTAAGTTCTACAACATTCTACAACTTTTCTTCTCCTCGCTGCCAAATATTATTGCCGCAGTTTGTAATTATCCATGGTGGAGTTCGTCTGTGTATCGGAAAGTAATGGAGAGAGAGAAAAATGCAGATTGTGCTCTACATGCACTTTCTGTTTTTCATAGCTTACTTTTTAAAAATGTTTTCTTTTAAATATATACAGTATATATATATTTCTACTTTGTTAAATTAAGATTAGATTTTTGGTTAAATCCTTTAAAACAAACTCTGTTCAATAAACGTACTTGTGATGTATTCACCCCCAAGCATCCCTATTGGACTTAAAAAAGCTGAAATGTAACTACATTTTTTTTGCCCTCATCTAATATCAGGCCCACAGAATCTACTAAATCTTAACGCGAAGCACATAGACTTCAGTGTTCAGTGTGCTCCGTCTTTGAAAACAAAACAATTCGTTATATTTAAACATCTGTGATGGCAGCCAATAGATCAGCTTTCACTAAAATATTGACAGACGCGGATGCTTTGTGGATTTAAAAGATTTTATTGTTTCTGTGAACCAGAATCGTAGTACAATAATGTGTTGGGTCAAAAAGAGAGGCTATGTTTTGAGGCAAACCGTGGGTTTTCATCCTAAAACTGAACAGCAGCCTGTCTTATGTTATTTTTGTTATTAGAGTTGAATCTAAGAATTAGAAATTAGTAATTTCTAATTCTTAGATTCATAGCACAAGAGAGCATGCTTCTGATAATTGCCTTTTAGCGTAGGCTATCCTACATTAGCATATGTCTGTGTGATGAAACAAGAGCAGAAACAAGCACCACCAGCGCAAAAGGCAATGTGTACTGCAAAAGAGAATTGGAGAGAGAGACAGGGTTTGAGTTAGGTGGGAGCCATGGGAGCTGAGCTCCCATAGAAAGAGGTCATGGCTCCCATGAAAGCAGCAAACTCAAATATCCGTGGGGGTCTCTGAAAATACAGCAGCATAATATTGTAATTACAAATAAAGTTATTTTCCCTTCCACATACAAAGTAATATTGACGCTAAGTAAGGGATAATAGAACGCCGGTCATTATCGGGAAAATAAACCCATGGGCGAACCGGACACCGATGCGAAACGGAGGTGTCTTGCTTCGACCTGAAGGGGCTTATTTACGACTTATTTTCAACAACTCAGCGTAAGGCCGGTACAGTCCCCCCCCCCGTCAACAACTTTAAGAGACCCCCACAGAGATGGAATCATAACTCGAACCCTGGAGAGAGATGGATGGATAGAGAGATGGAATGATATAGAGTCAGAGAGAGAGCGAGAGAGAGAGAGAGGAAGAGTAAGTTTGACCTTCGACCCCCAATCCAGAACAAGTCTCATTGTGGATGTGGAAGCCCAAGCCTGGGCTCCCTGCCAGTAGGCTTACCCACCTTCCACCATCATGACCAGCACTCCCACCACCAAGAGCACGAGTAGGAGCAGCAACAACTTGAGGTGGGAGGGATGAAAGGTGAAGTGGACAGTCGAGAAGAGGAAGAAAGAGAACAGGAGTATTGTGGTAATGGAGTAGACCAATGAGAGACCGACAGTGGAGGAGGAGAGCTGCAGTACTGTGTTAATGGAGCACCCCAATGAGAGACTGACAGTGGAGGAGGAGTAGAGGAAGATAACAGGATATTTCCTCCTGGCAGTGGGTTCTGGGTAATGGAGCAAGGAGAAGGTTTCGAAAAGAGAGGGAATTCTGGAAGAAAGGAGCCCTTTGAAGAAGGCGTAGACGTTGATGCAGAGTATAAAGAGAAGGAAGGATAGAAAAAAGGTGATATAAGAGATACAAAAAAGTAAGAGGCAGAGGCCAGGTGTAAAAATAAATGGACTGCATTTATTCAGCTCTTTTCTAACCAATTGCCACTCAAAGCGCTTTACAATATTGCCTTACATTCACCCATTCAGTCACACACTGACGAAGGTGTAAGCAATGCAAGGCGACTGCCAGCTGGTCCGGGAGCAGTCAGTGAGGCGTCCTGCTCAGGGACACCTCGACACTCAGCTAGGAGGAGCCGGGGATCAAACCAGCAACCCTCGGGTTACCAGCCAACCCAGCTCTACCTGCTGAGCCACATTCCACCCCAGGGTAAAATTAAATGTTATAGAAACCAAATGAGAATGAAAGAAGGAAGATAATGACCAGCAATGAAAAAAACCTTTGAGAAATAGACGGGGAAGAAAATGGAAAATTAGGTGGGGGGGGGGAGATAAGGGGAACCAAAGAGTACTATAACAAAATAAGACGAAAAAGAAACACTTTATATGAGATAAAGAAAAAAAAAAAGATTAGAAATGAAGGCAGAAACAGTGAACAGGTGGCGTGAATATAAATAAGACAAATAAAGGAGAAGTTAATTGAGGAGGAGTGGATGAAGGACGTGGAGCAGGAAGAGAAGGAGTCAGCAGTACCCTGGCCACTATATAACATCATGCCTAAGAAACTTCCCGGGTACAACTACCATTTCTATCAACTGGGGCTGACAGAACATTATGGGGGCAGCATAATGACCTACAAAAAGATGGGCGTTAAACACTTTCATTGCCTGAATGAATATTCCCTGAAAAGCATGCTTTTAAGTGTTGATATACTGATACAGATTTAGATATACGTAATACAGATTGAAGATCTGATTCGGATTGACTCTGTGTTCTGATGTAATGTACCCCCGAATGTATCTATCCCCACCAGTACCACCAGCTGCGATCATCAGTACCAGAGCTGTTACCAGCACCAGTAACACCACCAGTACGGCTGCGTCCAGCACCAGTCAGCTAAATCCTGTCCCAAATGGTATGAAGGGCTTTATGCAAGTTATGGTCAAGATGGCATGGCATTCGTTCACAGTGATTGGTGAGTATGTGTGTGTGCGACGTGTGTGTGCAAGTGTTTGTGTGTTAAGTGTATGATGTGAAACCATGTTGTTAGACCATCAGAGCCTAAAATGGACCTTCATTGGTGTTCTTTAGGGAGTGTCTGTCTGTCATTGTGTGTGTCCACACTATTGCTGTGTCAAAGTACTATTGCTGACCAAACAGGATAAAAGGAGGATATATGAAGGGAGTATCTAGGGAAGGAGGATGGAGTAGTGACTGAATCATAAAACTTATTATTGTCCTATTCTGTTTTCCTTAATGACCACTGAGAAGGTCTACCAGAATTTTCAGCAGTGCTCTCTCCTATCAGCAGCTCATTCAGGAGATGAATGAATAGGTTTCTACCAAATGAGCTTCAGCTTCTGTCTGTAATGATGTAATACAGCCAGTGGTTCTTCATGATGAGGACTTCCATTCAAACCTCGTTCATGTAAACAAAAGATGAAAAATGGAGCCGATTCAATGTCTGTGCTTGGCTCTATTCAAATGTAAACCCAATACCCAAAGCAATATGAATAGAAACGCACGCACGCACACACACACACACACACACACACACACACACACACAAACCTACACACACACACACAAACACACAAACTACACACCAAACTGAAAGGGAATCCAAAAATATGCGTCTAATTGTCAGCACTTCAATAACACCAACACCACTGTCACCATAGCAACACCACCAGCACTTGAACGACAACTTCACCATAGCAACACCACCAGCACCACTACCCCATGGGTTGGTCACTCATGACAACGTGTTCTAGTGTTCTAGTATTAGTAGTGTTGTAATAGGGTTGTAATGCATTATTAACATATCAACTCTAGCTGCACTACAACGCCACCAGCACTAATACAACAACCCCACCAGCAGTCCCCATAGCAACACCAACAGCACTACTACAACAACCAGACCAGCATTCCCCATAGTAACCCCACAAGCAGTCTCCATAGCAACACCACCAACACTACTGTCAATGTCAATGTCAATTTATTTATATAGTGGATTTACAGACGGCTTGGCTGCACCAAAGTGCTTTACAGTAAAGTGCAATAATGCAGGAAGGCACAAAAAACAAACAAAAAAACAATGATAAACAAAAAGTGCAATAAAAGATAACATTTAAAAACTATACACTGTTGCATCAAGGGAGATGCTAGCCAAAGGCAAGTGAATAGAGGTGGGTTTTTAAAAGGGACTTAAAAACATTCAGAGACTGAGCAGAACGGACTTGGAGGGGGAGGCAGTTCCAGAGTCTAGGAGCTGCCCCTGAGAAGGATCTGTCCCCCCTAGTTTTAAGCCTGTACCTGGGTTCTTCCAGCCACAGTTGGTCTGCTGACCGTAGTGCTCTGAAAGGAGAATGGTGGTGGAGAAGATCAGGAGAAGGAGGTAGGTGGGGGCCAGACCATGGAGAGATTTGTACACAGTCAAGAGGAGTTTGAAATTGATCCGGTAGCGGATGGGGAGCCAATGGAGTGAAACCAGGACTGGGGTTGATATGATCGTGTTTTTCAGTGCAGGTGAGGAGTCGGGCGGCTGAGTTCTGAACCAACTGCAGGCGGCGTAGCTGGGATAGATCGATGCCAGTATAGAGAGAATTATAGTAGTCCAGTTGTGAAGTGATGAAGGCATGGATGACTCTCTCAAGATTGCTCTGGGGTAGGTAGGCTTTGATCTTTGCTAGGGTTCTTAGGTGGAAAAAGCTCTTCTAAACTACTGCACTGACCTGCTGTTCAAACTTGAATTTACCGTCAAAAATCCCGCCCAGATTTCTGACAGAGGGCCTGATGTTAGAGGCAAGGGGGCCCAGGGCGTTGGTCGAGAAGGCTGGGGAGGTTTTGTCAAAGACAAATAACTCAGTTTTGCTCTCATTAAGGTTGAGGAAGTTCGCACCCATCCATGCCTTGATGTCAGCTAGACAGTCACGCAGAAGATGGAGTGCAGCCTGCCCATCAGCCTTAAGGGGGATATACAGCTGGACGTCGTCTGCAAAGCAGTGGAAGGAGATCTTATGTTTTGCCAGGATATCCCCTTAGGGTAAAATGTGGATTAAAAAGAGGATGGGACCTAGAATAGAGCCTTGAGGGACCCCGCAGGTGAGGGGGGCGGGCGAGGAGATCGAGTCTCCAAGCTGGACAGAGAAGCTCCTGTCGGCCAAATAGGACCGGAAGAAATCCAGGGCTGTGCCTTTGATGCCCACATGATGATCAAGCCGAGCCAGCATGATCCTGTGATCCACCGTGTCGAAGGCGGATGTTACATCTAAAAGAACCAGGATCACAGGGCTACCTGAGTCAGCGGCTCAGAGCAGGTCATTGACTACTACAACAACCCCACCAGCAGTCCCCATAGCAACACCAACAGCACTAATACAACAACAACAGCACCGTCAACATGGCAACACTACCTGCATTGGCCTAACTAATCTGTCCCCCCAAATATACGGCGCAAAATATGTGTTCACTGTCAACGGATCTTTCTCTTGTTATTTACTATTAATATTGAATTGATTCCGTTTGTTAAAGGTCCCATGGCATGAAAATTTCACTTTATGAGGTTTTCCACGATTGTCTCCCACCGGAGACCCCCTGCCCGCTGCCGAGGCACCACCGCCTCGGCAGCGGACAGGGGGTCTCCGGCGGGAGACAATCGCAGTCAACAATCATGGGCAACAATCCCGTTCTTCTCCATGTCGCGGTTCAGTCTACTTCTGATGGAAGAACCAGAGACTTCGGAGAACCCAACGCAGCCGTTTGAGATCTATAATATCGTCTGGAGGCGCACACAGCTTTTGGCTGTGATAAAATATATAATTTATGATCTAGATATCTATGTACAGTATACTATGATATTATTTAGAAATAGAGCTCCAGGACTCCTGCCGGAAAACCCAGAGTGCTCTAGAATATTTACAGAACACAGCAAAATGCTGCGTGCAACTCACCATTCCGATGCATCCACTGTAGAAAAGAGCGCATGGTACTGTGGCCGCAAGCTGCTCAGGGCCACACCCCCACCCTCGACCTTGACCCGCCTCTTAAAAACGGCACGTTTGTGGAAAGCTCATTGTGGGACTGGCACGTAGTGGCAGTAATTCTGCTGAGTTTCTTGAACATCTTCAAGTAATGTAGTAGGGGCAAACTAACACTATATAAAAGCATCCATAAAGTAGCATGCCATAGGACCTTTAAGGTAAGTGTCCCAAGCTAGCACACACGTCTCGGTTGTCTGATTTAACATGTCGCTTAAGGAACTGTGTGTGCTGTGATGGTGATCTGACAGCTCAGTGATCGGTCGGTCAGTGGAGTTGAACTAATAGAGGAAGTACCGTGATGTATTCTCAAAACTATGTTCTTAAAGAAAAGAAGAAGATGGTTCTCCTCTGGCCTCAGATGAGTCCACAGATGTTAGCCATTATAACTGTGAGACACATTGCAGGCGACACGTTGCGTGAAGAAAGACTCGCTGTTTAGCTAATGAAGGGACCAACAAGAGGGGAAGATTTGTTCAGGTCTTTCATGGAGTTTTGCCAAAGAAAATAATTGACCAATGGATAAACTTATTCCACTGATGGTCCAACTTGCATGTTGGGGAAAAACAAAGGCTTTGTGGCCGTCTACGTGAACATGAGTGGAGACCGATCTCCGCTCATGTTGAACTGATGCCTCGATGCCTGCATTACGCTGAACCTCACCAAGTGTGAACTAGACTCGAGGGACATCAGCAAAACCATGCAGCACCAAACATTGCATTAAGTAAGTGTGATATTTTTTATTGTTTAGCTATTGTGAAAACAATAGTTAATAATAATAATAATCCAATTATACCCATATTGCATCATTTAATATGTAGGCCAAATAATCTCAATGGCAACAAAAGCTCTGTACACAACACTATGCTAGCAGCATTCTGTCAATCACATCGGATCCATTATCCAGCACAAAATCTGCAACCAAAACCCCAGGGTTTCAAATAATTTATAATGTGTGTATTATCGAAAAAGACTTCGAAAAAGAAGAAAAAAGGCTAGTATCAAACCAGCAGGTGTTAATCAACCACAGAGTGAGGCAAACCAA
>OOFH01076093.1:0-10678 GCA_900323355.1 Merlangius merlangus
ACGTACAAATGTATCACTCGTTTGGTGAACTCGAGCAAAGCCCACAAGAGGGCGTGCCCGGCTGAGTGAGAGACTGAGCAGGACTTTGTACCTGGGCCTCTTGAGAACAGCAGGCTTGATGTTGTACTTGTCTCCCAGTTGAGGGGCGGCGGGAGTCTTCTTAACCAGGGCAGGGGTGGCCACTTCTATCTCCAGTCCTGTGAACAATGCAAGCAGAGGGAGGCGTTTAGAAGAAGCAGTTTAAAGCAAGGGCAAGAGTGTCCTCCTTCGCCTGGGACCCAGTGCCTACCTATGGAGCGGATCTTGGCGTGGCTGGGCGCGTGGGCCTTGGGCTTCTCCTTCTTCTTCTCCTCCTCCACTGCCGCCGCCTTCTCCTTCATTTCTCGCATGGGCACTTTGCCCTCCTTCTTCTTCTTATCTGCGGCACCAACACAAGGGCAGAGAGCGTTAGAGTGGGGTCACGGCGCCAGAGAATCAGAGCGCCAGGGAGTCCCGGCGCTACGAGACGCGGTCGCGTGAGGCGGGGCGCGCCTGTACCTGCTGGCGACGTTCCACTGTTGGGGACACTCTGTGAGCGGATGATGGCCATCCAGCCCTCCACCAGCACGGCCGCCAGCTTCCGCAGCTCTGAAATTCAAATAAGGATTTGATTAAAATGAGGATTAAAATCGAAACCTTTGAATGTGTTGGCTGCTGCCTGCACAGACAGCCCTGTGTGTCTGGTGATGCGACCAAATGGTCTCAAATAAACTCACCTTCAGTCTCGCCGCTCTTGCTTAACTGCTTCACCAGCTTTGCAGTGTTGTTCTAAGCACAAAAGGATTTGAGTTTAATATTCAAAATAAACTAAAAGGGACACTTTGTAGTGCAGGTTGACCAGTATTTGTGGTTGGGCGAAGTAGGCAGAATGGACCATACCTGTTTGAGGTGGTCTACTTTCAGAGGCAGCTTCTGCAGTGTGAGCAGGATGAGCTGCAGAAGAGGCGTGTTGGTGGTGGTTTTAGAGTAGGTCAGCCAAGCGTTGAGCAATTTATAGCCCCCAACTCGAATAAACCTGAAGAAGTGAGAGAAATCGCATTATTAAAAAAGTGGCAACATGGTAGGGGGTTGAAATGGAGGTAGGACATTGTGAAACGACCTACTAAAGCGACTTCAGGGTAGTTTACCTGTTGAGGATGTCGTGGGACTTGGTCTGCAGCAGGATGTTCATGTACATGCAGCGACTGACCATCTTGGTGGAGGCTTTCATCAGGCTGAGGGAAGGAAAGGACGCTTTAGCATTGCTTTCGTTTGTCCATCTTTAGTAGGTTGAGAACAGACTCACTGGCCTGTTACCTTCTCTCTATCGGGGCGCCACTCACCTGAAAACTTTGGGAACTCCTTCCAAGCTGCGCAGCTCCCCATCTTTGCCCAGGAGCGCTTCCACCCCCTTCAGGATCTCCCGTGGGTCGACAGGGCCAACCGCCATGTCTGAAAACACACACATCGGACAGGTTAGGACACATTAGGAAGATACGCGTGTCTACGTTAGCGTTACTGAAAAGATACCCTTTGAAGTGAAAAACATTCTTTTCTTGCTTGCCAACCAGCCAGGGAGCTCCATGTTTAAAAGGTGAACCGGAACCCGTATCAAATAATCTCACACAAGACGCAG
The DNA here is from genome assembly GCA_900323355.1 of Merlangius merlangus. NCBI lineage: Eukaryota > Metazoa > Chordata > Actinopteri > Gadiformes > Gadidae > Merlangius > Merlangius merlangus. The sequence continues at coordinate 1,655 of OOFH01076093.1, forward strand.
ACCATCACCTTTATCAATCAAAGGCAATATAGACGTTTCAGGGACAGGGCCTCAACGGATATTCCTCCACCGCCCACCACTGTGTGCCCTACCAAATAGTATTTTACTCAATTCATGTCTTCTAGATGAATAATCAGTTATTCAACCCAACTCACCGAAAATAAACCACACACAGATTGTATTTGCATAAGTCCATTTGGGATTCTCATCACTAGTGTCCCTCCTCCCTTGGATATAGAGGGCAACCACCTTGATCTTTTCTGTGTGTGACCGCTCATTTTCCAGTTGAGTTCAGCCTCCAGGGGTGGCAGTGAAGCAATGACAGCACCATATTAAAAAGGAAGCTCATATTTTGACATCTCAAACGGTAGGACATTCATTTCTTAAGTCTATTCTTTATTTGGAGCCAAGAAACAAGTGTAAACACACACAAAATAAACATATTTTCCTAAATATTAGTTTTTAAGAATGGCACACGTAAATGACAACATAGGAAATTGTATAAATATAAATAAGTTCCTATGGTTGGCCTATATACTCCCAAATGTTCAAAAAGAATATCTAGTAAATAATGCAAGTGCCATCTTAGACTTTTGAAAATGTCACATTGTAAAATTATCATAAAGAGTGATTAAAATAATCCCCAAAAATTATGTTTATTATTAAGCATGCCAACTTGAAACGTTATCTCCTGCTACAATAGCTTTCAGTGTTTATCTCAATCTAGTACCATGTGACTCTGGGCTTAAACAAGGAAGCAGCTTCTCTACTGCCCCCTGCTGCCTGTTGGTGGGAAAACACGTTTGGATGGATTGAAAGAACCATGTCGGTCCAATTACGCAACACAAACAAAGCAACAACGAACAACCAAAAAGGTTTGGCGAATTCCACGTGATCTACATGAATTAGGGAATTTGCCATTTATGCCAGCTCAGACCTCTACTTTTAAGAGGTGAAATGGTAAAAACATATATTAAAAATATATTTATGAATTCATATATTTAATGTTTAGAACGTTACTAAAACATGTAAGCCTTATATCCATGCATGTGCATTAAAGTGTATATTAGCAGTACTACTACCAAGCCTATCACACACTTTACTAAGGTCATTTTTATTGCCAATTCAATTAAGGAATAGTTTCAAAATCATTCACAAATTTGAATGAAATGTGAATTCCAAATGTCATGTGAGGAATCAGTTTGGTCTTACCCGTAGAACTGTTGTAGTAGATGTATAATAATGTCTGACCTCCACAACACTGCAAAACTACAAATTTCCTGCAAACGTCACAATTGTTATACATTTAAATTTAAGTCAATTGTTAACATTGCCCAATTTACCATTTAGGCAATAAAAACGGTTGTGCAAGTTAAGAAAATAATAAGATCAAGGTTTTACGACAATGGATAGTTAGGTATTAAAATTTTACTTGCAATATATTTTATAATACAGATCTACAATAAAAATGGACATGAGCAATGTAGAAGAAATTAATCACGTAATCAGTAAGGAAAGGGGATGATGGATGAACTAATCAAAACCCTAAAATGAGAAGCGCATTAGGTCTTTAAAAGGCATTGGGTAAAGTAGACATCAGTCATTCAGCTGTTCAGACCGGATCCTAACCAGGCTTTGCCCAATGTGCTCACAAAGGGAGGGAGCTTGTGATCTCTGAGTGATTCAGTAGAACCGTCTAAGCCCTGCCCTCTGGTTAACCACTCTGTCGACGCCATCTCCAACCACTGGCTATCCCGAGAACAATGGCACTTCTACCAGATTGAGTTGAGCTGCTGTCGGAGCACGTTGTTGGCTGCCCAACACAGGCTAACTAGAAAAACAAGAACAACCACGGAGCGGCTCTTCAGGTTGTAAACTCCAATGGCGGCTCCGTGAAAAGCGCTCTTGCCTCTGGTCTCTCAAAAGGACGAAAGCGAAACTGATCCAACACATTTGGCCATCCCGCCTGTTAAAGTGGAGAGGACACTTCTCCGGAGCCATCCTCAATCTTTATCCCAGATTGTACACGGTGATACACTCTGGCTGCGGAGGGTCGCCTACCCTAGTATGACACAAGACAAAGCTACGAAGACAAATCCACCATCCTCACACTAATGCAATCTTTATGTATAGACTGCTGGTTCGTTCCGGGGAGCAACCCTGGGAAGTTGGCAGGCAAAAAAAAATCCGACATAAACGCGAGCATTCCCTGCCTACGGCAATCTTTATGAGTAGATTGCTTATGGTTATTTAACGCAGTGCTCGGCTCCGTTTCTTCCCGTCCGTCTCACACACAAAGAAGCGGAGCGTCTGTTCTCCGTCCACTTTCCTGTGTGAGCTCATACTATAAATATTAGACTATAAAAATAAATACTATAAATACTTTTGTCAACGGTCCAATTAGTATTTAAATGTTTACGCTTCTGACGGAGCCCGCTAGCACGGGGGCTAGCCTACATTAATGGCTAAATTTCATTTGATTATTTTCGGTCAAATTACGCCCTTAAAAGTCAACTTACTATTGGTTATAGATCCTCAGCGTCTCGGGTCTATTATAGTGTACTATAAAGCCACTTATAGCTTATTTCATCAGTTTCATATAGTCAACCATTATGGTTTTATAGCAACTGAAAAACTGCTTATGGGCGGGGTTGTGGTAGCTAAGCTAGCTTTTCCTTCAGGAACAAACTGGAGGCAAAAATAGTAACCAAATGTCCATTACTTGAAGAAAAAAATAGGATTTTGAGCACGGTCGTTCAAAGTCCTCGAAGCCCCAAATCTTCGGCAATACAAATTCGGACCTGCAACAGACACAATAAAAAGACACATTTAACTTACGTTTTCTCGCTCCTATGGATGTTTTTGTTCATTAAAGGGTTTTGGCAAAACAAGATCTAATTTCATCGAAAACAAACAGTATTTTGTTGAAAATAGCCTCAATGTCTTTGCGACATCACTCACCTCTGACCAAATCCAGGAATGAGCTCTGAAGGGGCGGGCTTGATCTTTATACCCAGTGACGATTTTGACGTCATATGACGCGGTTGATCGCGGTCTGCGCACGGCGACAAAATGGAGTCTCTGAGAGCACGTTGACATCACGGCCCTGCCAAGGGCATAATGGCGTAATGTGTACACTTCGATGAAATTCTCCCTAATCTGACTACATTTGAAATTGAAAGTTTCTTATATTTCATTGATTTTTTCCATTATAAACAATGATATATTAATTAATAACTTTACGTGGCTAGAAGACTATATTCAACGTCGAAATGGGAATAATAATAATTCCTGAAAATGGCTACCCAGTGGATTTAGGTCAAGTGGCCGTTTTTGCCCCGCCTACAAAATAAGTCGCCATTGAACGCATAGAGAATTTATGGTCGAATTTATTGAGAACACACTTTTGTGTATCATAAAGTGATACAAATACATCAAAAACGTATTAACTATTCAATTTTATTGAAATGCTGTTGAAATAATGCGTTTATTTAACACCATTTGGCCGGAATTATAACAGGAATAATGCATAATGAATAATATGCGAATAGCTTTATTATTATTATTATTATTATTATTAGTAGTAGTAGTAGTAGTAGTAGTAGTGGTAGTAGTATAATTACATTATAGTATCTAAAGTTTCTAAACGTAAACAATTAATTAAAACATAGCGTCAAGTTGTACTTCTCGCGCTCGACACTAGGCAGCAGTAACACATTTTAGAGACTCGAATCACAAGAAGAGGGAGGTAGTTAAACAAGGACCCGGTGGGAAAAGTCCTCTAGGGTGGACAGTAGGCGGCAGTAACACCCCGTATGGCGCATAGAGCAACAGAGGAAATTAAAGAGGAAGAAACACGTTAAGGAATAATACACGGGAACAACATGGCGGCACCCATACAAGGCATTAGCAAGATTTTGTGCCGCATATCTACTCCGGTTTTGCGGTCACTAGTAATACATAAGGTATTGTGATAGTTTATGATGCGCTACATTATTATGATACAATGTGCTGAACATATACGAATGATTGGGAGCCATGTATGTCTGTGAAGCTGTTGTACGGAACACAACTGACATTGGATAGGCCAGCGGTCCTTTATGTTGCTCTGAGGTTTGGTCAACCGGTATTCAAGTAGGGATTGAATGGGTTGTTGTGTCTAGTCTTTGCCAATGATGTCCCTAAGACGTCTGTCGTCCTCTTCAGCCATGTTCCCAGAGACTGGTCACGCTGTGGGCTCGGAGCGGCCCAATGGTGGAGCTTCTGGGACGACGCTCGTTCTGCACGGCGCTGCCTGTCAAGGATGACAGCCCAAACGAGGCTGTTGTACGCTACAAGGACAACCCCTGGGATTACCTGGAAAGCGAAGGTTTGCACATTGTAATACTAGGACATTTGTTTCTTCTTGCAGCCTCCCTTTTCTTATTTCCATTTATTTGTAAAGCCCTTGATCACTGGTACAGTCTCAAAGGGCTTAACAGGCCAGATATTTAGGACCTGATAGATTGATGCGTTTTTCCCACAGAGTACATTGAGCGTTATGGAAAAGGTCACGTGTGGGCGGATTACAGGAGGAACCACAAAGGAGGCATACCCCCACAGAAAACCCGCAAGACCTGCATTGCAAGTGTTTTAAAGAAAGTTTTGATATGTGGTCATTAAGGAAGACTAGTCATCTGCCAAGTATTAATCAACGTTTTTTGTTTTTTTTATGTCAGAGGGGAGACAAAATATGTGGAAACCCTTGTCCCATTTGTCGCGACAACAATGTCATAATTCACCATCAGGTCAGTTGCAAGATAATGTATTTGACGCTACCAACTAACTTTCATTGTATTCTTGTATTCATTGATTTTGTCGTTCGATTTATACAAGTCCATTTTGATGGAAAAAGGATACACCAGAGGGTTCCCTTGGCTGACTCCTTTTGCATCTTCATTTCAATGTGACATCACAAGCCCTGGTGTAAATTGGGTTGCATAGTGGAGTAGAATTGAGTGGACAAGGTCCCTTTTATTAAACATAAGTGAATATATGTAACTTTCTGGTTTTAAGAAGCAAATTGAAATACATTTGGTGTCTATTAAGAAAATAATAAGTGATACATAAATTGAACTGTGTACGAGTCGCATCCCCCAAACTTTAGCCTTTCAAATATACTTGTTTTTGCAGAATGTAAAGTTGTTGCAGCAGTTCATAGACCCTTACACCGGGAAGGTATATGATCCCACTCGAACCGGTAAGCCACTGTTCTTAATATTGTTTGATTTTGTTGTGTCCTTCAACTTCAGAGGAATCCCATTTCCTGAACATTCTTTTTCCCTAGGTGTCTGTATGAAACAACAGAAGGTGCTTAATCAGGCAGTCAACATGGCAAGAGACCATGGTAGGTTGAAGTAATGCATTTTTATTATGATTGGAATGCATGGGTTAACTGTCAGTATGGCTAGCTTGGTGTATGATAATATGGCCCGACTCTTCTCACTGGCTGCATACCATTACTTCAATGATGGGGCTGGTGTAAATCTGTTCCTCTGAAACTCAAGTATAACCAGTTTTGTGAATACTAAATACGTAATTGGCTTATTCCTATATTATTCTTTTTAATTTGAGGAATTGCAAGAGAATATATGGGAAAATGTCAAGATGTATCCCTTTCTTGATAATATCCACAGGTTTACTACCATTCCAAATACCCCATGTGGAATTCTTGGCGGAAGACTTTTCCAATTCCCATGATGCAGTGGGCTCAACACCAGCTCCCGCATGTTTGACTTCTGGAGAGCCGTGGTACACATGGTATGACAAGATGGTGCCTGACGAGAAAGAAGTTGCTAAAGTGAAGAAAATATACAAGGCCTATCTCAAATAGGGGGTATGAAAAATCTATATACATGTTGAGTGACGCGGAAATAAAGTGTCCTTTCTTATTCCATTTGAGCTGTCCACAATTGTCATTACATGATTTACCAAACAATTAAAATAAAATGTTTAATTCTCATTGGTTTACGTTCTTGCTGTTAAACATATTTTCTTGGTTAACTAGTCATGTGATGTTAAATTTAGGCTTTATTCAGATTTATTGTCCCTTGGTAAAACATGCAAAACCCTTCAAGACGGGGCACTATCAGTACATCGAGTTGCAATACAGCGCTGCTCTTTCGTACGACAGCCCCCTGGCCAGTTCTGTGTGTATAGCAATGTCACTCTTTCTCCTTGATCTTGTGGACCAGGGTCTCTCCCAATGATTCCAACACTTCACGCTTGTAGTCCTCAAAGTCTCCGTCGATCTGGTTGACGGCGCTGTCCTCCACCACCCACAGCTGGCACTGGGTCTCTGTGATGAGCCTGGCGTCGTGGCTCACGATGATCACGGCTGGACACGCAGACAACAACGACTTTAATCCAAGGGTGGTAGAAGGCTGCATCGACTCTCTAGCTACAATGTTCAAAGTTAGCTGGCTTATAGGACAGTTACAAGAGATGTTTCTGATTTGTAGCTCTGCAATTTAGTGTTTGTTAAAAAAAACTTCAGTGGGCAAACAGTATTAAATAAGAATTAAATTATTGAATACATATTTTACGGGCTGAATGAATACCTCCTTTGTACTCGTTGATGGCCTCAGACAAAGCATCGATGGACTCAATGTCCAGATTGTTAGTGGGTTCATCCTAATAAGAAAATAAAAGGAAGTTAAATCACCAACCATTCAGGCATCCCCCCCCCCTCAGTACATACACATACAGTCCAGAGGTCCAACGTACCAAAATGAGAACATCAGGCTGGCGACACGAGAGCTCTGCAAACACCACTCTGGCCTTCTGACCACCTGACGGGGGAACGCATTGGGAAAGTTAGACACCGCTGACGCAAATGTGTGAAGCTGGTCCTAGTTTTATCCATCACTGATGAGGCTGGACCTGAGAGTTTGGAGATCTGGATGGTGTGCGCGTGGCTCTCCAGGCCGAAGCGCCCCAAGCACTTCCTGCTGTCCTGATAGGGGAGGTTGAAGTTCCTCATCAGGTACTCCGTGGCGGCCTCGTCCATGTTCAACTGGTCGGCGTATTGCTGGTTGAAGAAGCCCACTTTCTGTGCAGAGTAGAAAAGGTTTGAGTGTGGAAGAGGTTGTCCGGACAGAGGTTTTCTCCTCATGAATCCATGGATATTGAACTTGGGTTAGAACTATTTACGACCAGCATAGACAGGGTTTGATAATAAGGGGCGCCCGATTGCCCAGGGCCAGTATAAAGTCACGACTCGGGACAGTCAAACTTCCAAATCAGTATCCCCAAAGTGGAAATGGTCCAGTGTTTGTAATTTGGTACAAGCACAAGGCTGATCCCAGATCTGAAGTATGGAATGAATCGCACAATCCACAGTCCTGATGGGGGAAGCACTGTTTACTGTTATGGCTGGCCAAAAAGATGTGATACCAGGTCAGGTAACAGCGCTAGAGCGACTTATTGTGGGTTGGTCTCTGCTTTAGATAGCCTTTTGTCTATTTGATTAACGACCAAAACTTACTAATCCAAGTGGCATGTATAAAGGGATCAAACATTACTCCCTAAAAACGACAGTAAACCGATTCACATTTTAGCATGCAAACGTACTCGTACAGAATTTAATTATAATAAATGAAATGCAGGGCGGTCATTCCATTTATTTTAATATAATGGCTATTTATTGAAAACAAAGGTTTGAAATGTGCAGATCTTTCATTTGTTTTTAAAAAAATTGCCTCACCAGTCGATGATTCTTCCTCATTTCACCTTTGCCCTGAAAGAGAAATAAGTTCAGTCACAATTGCAAATCAATCCAGTTAACAAGTTTAAAGTATTGTGGAAAGGTTTCACACTTACTGGATTTAATCGTCCGGTGAGGAGCAACAACAGGGTACTCTTTCCAACGCCGTTGGGCCCAACAATGCAAACTGAAAGAGCAGATTAACGTTTGAATGAAGTGGTAGCGACCCCATCTCAGATCAGCTACAGCAAGATCACAGCATGTACTTACTTCTCGACTCCATGTCAATTCCAAATTCTACGTTCTTGAACAGAGGCTTCTGACCGTCGTAGCCAAAATCGACGCCTGCGTTGGCAAAAAAACAAAAGTAGTTGGTCACCATTTCAGCCATTCTCAACAATCATTTGCCCATTCAACAATTTATGGCGTACAATTTATGGACTTAATGTAAATGTTGTATTCTGTCTCCCCTCCCCATCTGGGGAGGACAGACCCGGTAAGAGTTGCAACGTGGGTGATTGGTGTGATCCAATCAAACAATTACATGCAAATCCATCATAAAACACATTCTAAAAGCCTTTAATACTGAGGCCGAGGGGTGAGCCAGACTAAGGCCCAATCCCATTTCTACCCCTTACCCCTCCCCCTTGTTTTGAAGGGGTAAGGGGAAGGGGGGAGGGGTAAGGGGTAGAAATGGGATTGGGCCTTAGGAGTGTATGGATAGCCACATTGGAAAGACAATTTTGCCATTGTGGCAAGGGCAAAAGTGTGAGGATTCCTACTACGGCCAGTACGTTCAATCCATTATCACGTCGTTCTTTAGGATGACAACCATGTTTGATTACAGGAAAGTTTGTTTTTGACCACGAGATTGCAATTAGGATCTTTAAGGGATTCGGTTTGGAGGATTAGGACTGGGATGTTGGGGATGAATAATTTAGTGTGCGATGTGCCATATTGGCGACGTCCACACATTTTTACGACCAAAACAGATAAACGTATTATTCATGTAGCGCTTCTTTTTCTACATTCGGAAAATCATCAAGTGTTTACCAGACATAAGAGAAAACAGAAAAGAAAGCCCATTAATGCACGACCAAACAACCAGTGTGTGCAGAATAAACTGCTGAAAGTCCCTGTTAGTATCACAAGAAGTTTCTAGTGGTTTGGTTTAAATTCGGCGTACCTCTCCATCTTGGTCACATGGCATCAAGTGGATTTTGTCTACTTTGCACAATAATCCACATCGGCCCTTATTGTACCCTAAGTGTGTTTCCATT
>OOFH01076097.1:0-11534 GCA_900323355.1 Merlangius merlangus
CTGCTATACTCAACCTTACAAGCAGACTCGGTGCAGAAATGAACTACCTACTGCCATCTTGTGGCATTTATGTAGCCTACATGTGAAGGATTGCGCACATATGGTAGGCACTCACACATATTGGAAATATACGTTTCATCCCCATATGCAAAGTCTCTCCAATGAAATTTTCCTAAATACTGTATTCAAATGGGATTTATTGATATTTCCACTACATTATCAAACAGTAAAATACACTTCTGTGACACAATTGTATTCAATACCTCCTCTATTGTCGCATTGTCAGAGCAACAATATCTTAAATTATGAACACTGTGGAAACACTTGAGAACACTCATGGTTTATTTAATGCTGAAATATAATCAACTACTCAGTAAATAAAGTGATATAAATCTACTTGGAACTATCTTTTTTTCTTTAGAAGAAAAAACAAGGCTTTAGAAGGGTGTGAACATTACAAATGTGAATAAAGTGACGTAATGTACACAAAACGATTTTGTTTGGAACAAAACAAGGCTTAACATGATTGCAGTTCAGCAAAATAAGGATTAAACACAGAGGGAGTTATACATGAGAGGCATGTCGACTGATTGAGTTACACATACATACATGTAATCATACATTGCTTCTATGATAGGTCCTTGTCTTAATGTCTACTGTGCAGTAGAGACAATCACGGCTAAAAAGACCATACAGATAAAATAAGTAGACGTATTTAGCCTCTTTTCAATCTCTTGGTATAAAAGCTATAACATCTCAAACAAACTAAATAGAGTGACATGGAAAGCAAGGCTTTTTGTTAAGTTTCATTTTAGCAGGAGTCCATATACCGCCTACCAATTCACGCTACTTGTGATCATGATTCTAGAGAATTAGCACTTTATCCAAAAGTTGATACTAATAACCTTTAGGGATGTACAGAATAAACCATCATCACAGGTGGGATTTCACAACCTCAGTTCTTAAAAAAAACTGACCAGAGAACAAACATGCACCAACAAGCTGACTATCAACAAATATATCTGTTCCAACGTCCCTACTTCTAGTTAATGCACTTTACATTTTTTAAGAAAATCCTCAGAGCTTCTAAAGGAAGAACAACAAGTTAAGGTACACAGCAGAGACAGTTATAATACAGCAAATTATGTAGAAGGGATGCTAGTGAGGACTCAGAGACGAGAAATACATTAGCAGGTCATGTCACTCAAAACGTTTCTAGTAACAGCACAGTGTCAGCCAAGCATAGTGGCAATGCACTTAAGGGGTTAATGTTCCTATGTAAAAAGTCACTTATTTGAAACCACTTCCAATACATTTGGAAGAATTTTAAGTGACGTTTTGATAGGATGCTCTACAGTAGTTATTAACACAATCCAGTGTTATCGTCGATACAGAAACCAGGCAAGTACAACAACTCTCCAAAGGCAACTGCTCCTCTGAACTTCCTTTCCACTCTACGTTAACCATTCCCATATGTCATTTGTATTTTAGTCGGCGACTCATGAAGATACTCTCAGTATCCGTACACCTCCGGTTGGTATGAGCTCTCGCTGCTTTCTTCTTGGTTCCCACTCTGTGCCGCCATTTTGGACGGCTTCAGGCTGAGAGTGGACCCCCGCTGGGACCCCTTGGCCCTGCGGCAGCAGAAAGCTCTGTGCCGCTCCAGGAGCGTGGCGTTCCAGAAGCAAGCCGAGCAGCGGCGGCAAGAGAACGACCTTTTGGCACGGTGGGTCGCTCGGTGAATAAAGGCGGCCAGGGGACTGGGCGACTGCCTCCCACACACGCTACACTGCAGACGCTCCTGGGGGGACAAGGCCTTCTGTGGGTGTTTGAGAGCCCTGTGAACCAGCAGCCCTGCTTGGTAAGAAAACATTGCGTTGGGGCATATTGGGCAGGTGAAATTCTTGACCGATTTAAGGGACCTCATAATCTGCACCTTTGCTCCCCCTGTGGTGACGAGCTCGTAGCCTCCCCCTCCGTGTTCCCCCCCTCTTCGGATCTTCAAAAGTAAAGTGCCTGGCTTTTTATTTCTTAACCTCAATCCCGTGGCCGACCCCGTCTTCCTCCACCTGGTGCTCCATTTACCTCGAGCTGTATCTGATGCCCCCCATTTGGTTCCCATCTCTCCCCTCTGGAGGGAGTTTTTTTTTTTAGCTGGGCGCCTTTTTATTTCCTCGGGCGAAGACTGGAGGCTGGGCTCATGATGGTGTTGGTGGGACTGGTGGCTACTGAGGGGGGGATGATTATGATGCTGATGATGATGATGTGAATGGTGATGATGAAGGTGGTGATGCTCGGTGGACGGGAGCTCCGTGAGCGGCTGGAACGGGGCGGTGGTGTGCAGCGTGTGGCTACGCGAGCCCGCCGGGTAGATGTGCTCCCCCTTGACTCCGGCCGGGGAGTGCTGGTGCTGGGCGGGGATGACGGTGGAGTTTGGGGGCAGGGGCTGAGAGTAAGGCAGAGCGTTAGAGGCTGGGGGCTGGGCTGTGGCCGTGTCGTAAAACAAAGGAGAGTAACCGGCGGGGGGCTGTGGGGCAGCCTGGGGATGGCCATGAGTCACGACGGTGTGTCCTCCGTGGGACTCAGCGGACGGAGCCATCTGTAACAGCACGTTGGTGGCGGCCTCGCTCTCCGAGGTGGACTGACCCACATCCGGCCCGCCCCGGCTTTCGGCCGAGCCGCTGCTACCCTCCCGCGGGTTGGACTGCTCGGCGCGTGTCAGTCCGTGCTGCGATTGACGATGTCTGGTGAGGCTGTTGGAATAGGCAAAGGCCTTACCGCACACCTCACAGCAGAATAATTTTTCACTTCCTCCTTCATGCACCGTCTGGTGATGGGCAGTCAGATGGAAGTGATGGCGGAATGACTTCCAGCAAATAGCACAGGTGTAAAGCCGGGGTGGGGGTTGGGTGTCGGATCCTTGAGGCTTTACATCTTGAGCATATGAGTAATAGGAGGAGGAGGTGTTTGCCTCGTTCTGGCTTCCATCTTGGGACCCACTACACTGGGTGTTTGGGTTAAAGCTGTTCAGAGTCTCCCCAGCTGGGGTGGTGGGAACCTCTTCTATCTCCCCTTTCTGGTGGAGCTTGTTATGCCTCCTGAGGCTTTGGGAATAGCCAAATTCTTTCCCGCAGATTGCGCATTTGTAATTCTTGGCCCCAGAGTGAACCGTTTGATGCTTGCTCAGGTGAAAGGCCTCTCGGAAATATTTTCCGCAGACAGAGCAGTGGTGAGACTTCTCGCCGGTATGCACGCGGTCATGCCTACGTAGTGTCTCACGCCGGGCGAATCCCTTGCCACACACACTGCAGAGATAAGGACGGGGGAGACCACTGGGTCCGGATCTGGGCGTATACTGCCTGCGTTTAGGAGGTTGACCAGGAGCATTCGGATCCTTTTTGGCTCGTGGCTTTCGGGGACGCTTTGGTTTGACATTAGCATTCTGTGGGATACCGTTCATGTTCCCCTGATTCACCCCACCTCTGAAGCTTTTATCTATCCCAGACGTGGATGATGGTGAGCCCAGGGGACCTAAGCCTAGACCCCCTAACAAGCCCCCAATAATATCTCCCCGGTCATCACCCCTGTTTCCGCTGCTGCTGGCTGCTGTTATAGCAGAAATAGCATGATTGACAGAACTGGTCACATCGTCTTCTGAGTCATCTAGCAGAGAGGACAGGGGCAGGTGTGGCTGCTGTTGTTGTTGGTGATGCTGGTGATGCTGGCTTTGACTCGGGGGATGAGGATGCAAAGTGGGGGCCAAGGGTGCCTTTCGTAATGCAGGGCCTCCCATCCCACCCCCACACGGGGAGGCACCCGAATAGCACGGAGAGGGGTTACCTTGAGAATGGTGGTCATCATGGTAACCTGTATATCGATTACGAGAGTAGTCAGAGGGATATTTACCATCTCCTCTGTCCCTCTCGTTCGGATTCCCTCCCCTCCCGGGTTGAAAAATACCATCACAGACTAGCCCAGATTTTGGCTCCCCTTCCCCTACCACAATGACACCATCATCCTCTTCAGTTTTCCCATAAATCACACCTCTGTTCACCTGGTACGTTTCCCCATTTCTACTTCCCGTCTCACTACTGCAACCTAGTCTGTCATTCCCATCCAGGCCTGTCTTGTCGCACCTCTGTTTGGGACCCCTACCTGGCTTTCCGCATGTTCCCGAGGCAGCATGGTTGAGAAGAGAGGTGCTCTCTCTAAAGGAGCGTCCACAAGCTGGACATCTGAATGGCTTCTCTTCATGAATCTTCTCATGACGAGTCAGTGACTCTCTGCGATTAAAAGCACGGGAGCAGGTGGAGCAGCCGTAGGGCCGGGCCGACGAGTGTATAACCCCATGCTGTAGTAGGTGTCCCTTCTTTTTAAAGCCCTTGCCACAATCAGAGCAACTAAACATCTTATCTGGGCTCGAACAGGAATTAACAGAGGGCGGCGCTGTGTCTTGTGTGGAGTGGGGAAGGCTTGGGTCTAGTTGTGCTTTGATGTGAATTGGATTTGGGCCGGTCGCAGATGTGTTGCTTGTACCTGCTGCTGTTGGTTCATGCATGCGCAGATGCCTTCGAAGACTCGACAGGTGATTAAAGCTCTTGTTACACTCCCCACAGTTGTAGACGCAGTCCTCCTCGGGCTGCGTGGTATTGTGTTGCAAGGGGCCTTGGTTATCTCGTTTGGAAAGGTGTGAATTATTATTAACCAGCACTGAAGCCACAGTAGAAGAGGGGGCAGAAGAAGAAGAAGAAGAAACTACAGAGGATGAGGAAGAGGAAGCATGGAGGGCGGGGTTCTCCCCTCCAACGCCACCTCCAATTAATGCCGGTGGTTGACCATGGCTAAGCCCTCCTCCACTACTGCTTGCATTAGGGTTCCCACCGTGGCTGCTATGCCCATGGCTACTGTTGCTGTTACTACTAACATTATCCGATTTTCTCTGGGGCAAGTAGCCCGCCATCGCTTTCTTCCTCCTACTGCTGCTACCGCTTCCCCCTCCACTGTTCTCCCCTTTACCATCATCTTTTGACAAGGACAAATGAAGTGGTAAGGGGAGGGGCAAGCCAGCCTCCTGCTGCATTAGGGATGCTATTTGATTAGAGGAGAGGACCGGGATGCCCTGGAAGTCAAAACCACTCAGGGAAGATGGCTGGGAGCCTGGGTGGAGGTGGTGATGAGAGTGAGAGTGAGGATGGGACAGGCTGTGGGGTGGCAGTTGTTGTTGCAGCGGAGGCTGCTGCGGGGGCGGCTGTGGCTGGGGAGTAGAGTGCCCGTGGGAGTGTGAAGAATGCAAAGCTGGCGGTGGAGCAAGGCCGGAACTAGAATCCCCACCTGACTGACTTAAACCTATCCCCAGGTGGTTGTGGGTGCCTTGTTGAACGAGGAATTGCTCTAAACTAGCATTGGCAGGCACCCCAGAAAGGAAATACTGATTGGCTGCCAGCATGCAACTGAACTGTTGATGAAGGCTGCGTGCATCAGACTGCGTCCCGACGAGCTGATGCCCCAGTGTACTGACCGCACTGCTGCTCGAAGGGTTGTTAGAGGTGGCCACAGAGCTAGAGGGGGACGGGGAAGAGGAAGAGGGGCCAGGGGATGCTTGAGGGACAGAGAGGCCAGGATGTAGGGGAGGAGGGAGTGGAGGTGCAGATGTTACCAGTCCTCCTAAACCCCCAGAACTCCCCCCGGCACTGCTTCCCCCAGCAAAGTGCTCAAAGCGGCTCACACTGGGGTGCAGCTGCTCCTGTGCTAGTGGGCTCTCAGAAGGATGGAAGGACCGGAGGAACTGGGGGTAGCCGGAAGAGTGGCTGGAGCTGCTGCCACTCATCTTACTGGACTTGGAGCGGGAGCTTTGGGACGAGGAAGGCTGTTGTTGGAGGGGTGGGGGAGGAGGGGCGCTCATTTTGGCAAAAATAGATGCAGAATCTGAAAAGGCGTTGCTTCTGGACCCCTGGAGGGGGCCCAAGCCCAGCCCGGAAAGGAGCGCTCCAGAAGACTCAGCCTGTTGCTGCTGCTGTTGAAGCTGATGCTGGTGCAGTTGAACTTGCTGTTGATGCTGCAGCTGTCGGTCTAGACCAAGGCCTTTGAACTGGTGTGCCTGGTGCCCACTTAACATCTCTATAATGTCCAAATTGTATTTTCCAAATTGGAACATTTCCCACTCACTGGCACATGGGGGTGTCGGGGCCACACCTCCTGCGCCTGGCCCGGCGACGATGATCCCACCGCTGCTAACGGAGGCACTCCGTCCGAACGGTGATGCTATGTTACTACTTCCTCTGGAAAAGCTGAAGTCTGTTCGGCTTGAATCTAAGCTCCTCCCAAGGACACTGCCGCTACTGGCTCCTGGACGGTTGCTTCGACTGCTGCTACTTCCTCCAGAACGTCCGCTGACCTCACTCTCCATTCAAAAGGAGAGGGGACAGGTCTAAAAGACTTGTTTGGTTTAATAGTGTCTGTAGGGGACTTAACAGGTCTTTGACTGAGTTTGACAGATCACTAGATTATTGCAAAATAGCACACAATGTTTTTTAGGCAGTTGTTCTAAACTGGTTAGGGTGTTCAGATCCATGGTTTTCCTTCATCCAGGAAAGTGTCACCATCTCCATTCTGCCAGAAGGTTCCTAGAACTTAAAAAGACAAATGCGGGGCAGATAAAATAATGGAGTGGAACAGTGAAACGAGTCACACAATATCCTAAAGCTATTTCACATATTTTCTATAACACATAGCTAAATATCCACATTTCCAAAAAGCTATTATGACAGCATATTCATTTTTTTTATTTGAATTGGCAAACAGTACCACTCACCTGCCAGATATCCATAAAGCATACCTTGACCCGAAACATTTTTGGCGTTTAGTCATATTTGATTCTCTGGCACCATTTTACTGATTCCTATTATGTAAAAATGTGTTATTGAAATGTGTTAATCGGGCCAGGGTTATTCACCGCTAAGAAACTATGAACCATCTGTCAGAGCTTGGGGAATACTCTGGGTATCCCGACCTCGAATCATTTAGTATTTAAATAAACTCTTTATACTGCACTCACTATTTTTGTACTATTTAGTGTTATTATTATCTAAAAGTACTTGGTTAAGTTGAATCTGTGAGTCTTAGATAAGTTTTAATCGTAATTACACATTGCTAAAGACAAATTGAAAGATTAGACCGTCCAACAGAATCATTTCATAATAACAGCATAACAAGCAATAACAAGCAGTGCTGCTATTCACAAAACACTGAATTTCATCTGTTTTTTTTGAGATTCACTTTTCCAATATGAAACTGTTTGATTGGGTGAGGGGTTTGAGGTATGCTATGCACTTTTGGTATTGTGATACGCTTTAGAAAGAAACATCCACCAAATGGCATATCAAATATTTTCCGTCTCAAGTAAGTTTTATTTTATAATTAAAACTGTTCCTTTATTGTTATCATTCAACCAATATCCATTTGATTATTTCATTCAAAATCATCATAATCGATTGTTTGCTGTTGTCATTTTGTATTATTAACCATGTGTTACCTATCTTCCTTTTATGCAGTTGATAATGGCGATGGTGTGGTCCACCATTTACAGATAGTATGCAAACATAACAACATAAGAAACAACACAGGTTTTTTTCATCTTAAGCGATTATGCAGAGCCAGAGAGAAAGAGAGAGAGAGACAGGGAGAAAGAGAGAGAGAGAGAATACTTATTGCAAGGAGATTTAGAATGTTACTAATATGGAGAAATGTATATCAGCATATCACTGTTCAGCTAATTATTCTTTGTTTATTCTTTCTCTGAATATAATTAGGGGATAGGAGTGAATGTTCACCAATATAGGCCAAAATGTGCTTATGGATAACGTGTTTACAAAGTCAAAACGTTCCTTATTTGCACCATAATAAAACCATTTTTACGTTTTCTGTCAATAACAAAATTAAGATCTTAAAACAATCTGCATTATGGGTGTTTCATCAACAATACAAATACATTTTAAAAAAGCAAAAAAACTCAAACAAACTTTTCATCCTCAAGTTACAGACATTTATTTTTTTTTGGTTTTTATTAATCATGAAAGGTGAAAAACAGTGAGTTTGTTTGTACTTTCCCCATATGTTCAGAAATGTTTCTGCTTGGGGATAAGAATAAAGTTGTAATACAAATGTCATTACTTATAAAATACAAGATAGTGATACAAAGAAAACATGATTTTTGGATTATATTGGTTTGAATTCAAGTTTTAAATGAATAGGCTGTCATTAGTGGGCAGTCAAATTAACAATGTTCAATTCAATTTCGTATGAGCTACACCACACCAAATCGGATCAGAAATATAAATATCTTAGCCTATTAACATCATGTTATAAACCAACGTAACAAAAAAACCTGACCACTGAAATCACTAATGAAAACATACGACACAATTCCTAATACGTTTATGAAAATCACCCTTAAAACTTCCAATTGATGATGCATTAAGATACAATTATTGGTTCCTAGTGTAGATTGCCTTATAAACAACGCAATTTGCTCACCTTTTATATCCTTACCGTTTCCCTCAATCCAAAGTAACGGCACAGTGTGGAAGAGGAGTCCCCTGGCCGAGGAGGGGGATGTGTTATCACCTATTGGATTGCCTCTCATTTTAATGGAAATACGTGACCCTAAAGAAGAAAAACACATTCACATCTGTACTGAACGGGTATACAGTGTAAACAACACGAATACACTCACTTGCAATGCATGCATGCGGTTTTGGAAGCGCACTTGTTCAATCGGTTAACTATGCAAAACTCCACAGTTGTTTACAAGCATCTTACTTTGCACCACAGAGTATGCTTTAGGTTTTTATTTCAACCGCATGCAAGATGTCACAGGCTATCGTCTAAACCCTATAACAGAGCACAGCTAACGCAGGCCAATACTCCCATCCGCTATAATAAAAAAAAACTCACAGTCGGACTAATGTAACGTTGTGCTGTGCTGACGCTATATATCCGCGTAACGTATATTCTGCAAATGTTTACCTACGCATCGAGATGGATGAGGCCCGTCACGCCTTCTCCGTCCGGCTGTTCACCGTCCTCCGCCGAGTCCCTGTCTGCGTGCTGTTCTCCCCTCGCCAGCCACAGCCATTTTCACTGATGCTGAGCACCCGAAAGAAGACACTTTACTCCGTTATAACCAGCCGTCACGGAAGCTGTGACACTACCATTGACATGTGTCTGCGGAAGTGTGGAAAAACAGCAGACGGTAGTGTTGTTTCGTCGACCAAAATACAGTTTTGATAGTCCGCAATAATAATCATTTGGGGTAAAAGTGAGTGACGTGTGCTCACCATTGGCCCTTTCCGGCCTCGGTTATATTTCCGGGTAGCCCCGTTTCAGCATGCGGACGTTTTTTAACCCAGGACCAATTCAACGGTTGTGATGCATTTCATTGATAAATACAAGTCTGGTTTTTCATTTTATTGTTATACCTGTAGAATGGTCATGCACAACTTTTTCTGACGTAGTATTCGGATTTTACTGTCTGATTCACTTTATTCCATGATTGTACAAATGGACGATGCTCATGCTTAGGCCTACCTCAATTATATTGTAATGTAGCCTATTGCTTTTAACGATACAGTGGGAATTCAATAGATCACAAATGTCATATTGGTTACAATTGAAATAGCCTTGTGTTGCCTCTCCCACGTTCCTGGTGAAGAAGGATAGGCCTACCTGTTAATTGCCAATCGGATCCTTCAACGAAACATACAAATACAATTAGATATTGCCGGGAAATCATCCAAGGGTGATGGTTTGGTTTAAACAAATAACACTAGACACACTTATAGTATTTTCTATCTATTTATGGTAGGTTGTTTACATGTTCTAGATAAAATGGTTAATTGTTGGAGAAGGGGTAGACCCATATTTACATTAAAATATAGGCCTGTGTATGAAAAATAAGATTCCATCAATAATAGTAGTTTTCCACCAACTTTATTATACAAATTATTTATAAGTCACTGTTATAATCAAGGGGGTCAATGCGTTCAGAAATAACAAAATATTTAGTTTAATTGTTGTAGTCATGAACACAGATTCATGATAATCATTGTGGGACAATGTCCAACACTATCTTTCCAATTTCCGGTCAAATATAGGTTAATATTAAACTCATCATGACCAATTATTATAATAAATGAATTCATAATGGCTATGTAGTTACATACACCATATTCATTCATTTCTTTTGGGAAAGTCATGTAATTTGTCTGGGCTACGCTAAAGATTTCAATACTGAAAAAAGCATATCCCTTTGCCACATAATAGGCTATGACAATAAAAAGACAACAAAAATGTAATGAATTTGGCACTGTACAATTCATTAAATACGGACACATCTCTATGTTGAATCTTCAAATTAATGTTGAAGAGAGAACTCATTAAAATATTCTGATTGTACTAGCTATACAAAATACAATACTTGCACAAATTAGGTTAACCATTTATAAAATCTTGATGACTTCTCGATGGATATGGCTTGTGTAATATTACAGACTTTGCTACAGACCATTTGTGGCTTTATTTAAAAATACAAATCTAATATTACTGTTCACTCTCTGTTCCATTTTCCTGAATAAGACACTGTACCCAAAACATTCAGAATACCATTAAGGTCTGTCCAACCTGGCTGATCCACATTCATCCAAACACACATACATTATGGCATCATGGGTAGTGTGTATAACCCATTTTTATTCAGTCAGGCTCAGTGGCATAGAGATCTCATAATATCTCTTTATCAGGCTATATTCATAATTTCCGGCCCCTAACTCCCATTCTGTATCCTTCACTGGCTTTGTGAGAACCTTATAAACACACATGCATTGGATATAGGTGCTTTTTAACAGACAATTTCGTACCAAAGTGGAAAACCTAAGCATCACAAAAAAGTTAATAAGGCCAGTGTTTAGGCATTACTCATCCCGCTGGACATTGGCCGTTACCATCGCTGGCTTTACATCTGAGCACATCTTCAATGCCTTGTTATGAAATGTGGCTGGCATGCGTTGAGATTCACAATGTCTGTTTAAAACTCGGATTCATGATCAGATGTAACAAAAACCAACTACTTGTGAGAACGCTAGTTATTTAAAAACATAAACACTTAAATCCCACCGAGTAAAAGAACATCACATCATAACATAATTGTTAATAATAACAATAACAGTTATAATAATCATTAATAATAACACTGCATCATATTCAGAACAACTACATTTAGCACTGTGTATAGGAAGATTGTCCAAATGAAATCTGTGTTTCTGTAATCAGCATGACATCTGGCTATCCTCTCGGTGGATCGAACCCAAACTAAATTGTCCTTTCAAAGTCATAGTGCTCACCTCTAATCACCTTTACTCTATCATCTATCATCACTATTTAAAAACAAAAGATCGCACTTGATATCTCATTGACCTGTCACACAACCTCGCTTCTACTGAATGTAAACCTTAAGGAATCGATACATCTATGTTTGTATC
>OOFH01076098.1:0-12009 GCA_900323355.1 Merlangius merlangus
TCATTGCTGAGCTTTATAACGTGTCACACTCAAGGAAGATTCACCCGTCTTTCAGAAAGGATTGGATTACTTATTCTACATTGTAGGACACATGTTTTTGTTAAATTACCTGGAATAGTCTGAATTGGGATTAAGAACAGAATGAGGCCCAGCAATGTAGTATATCCCTCTTTAATGGCCTATACAACTTGACTCTCTTTTTTGTGAATCATGTTTTTCATCAAATGAGTTAAACGATTGATTTGAAAAAGGTGAACCCCGTTCGTCATTGGGGTGAATTGGGTTCATCCCTCATCCCCGGATCGCGTTCCCTCCCTTGGCCATGTCTCAGTCCTGTCCTCCCCCATGCGTCTGCAGGTGGCCACCCAGGAAGAGTTCTTCAACCTGTCCCACTGCCAGCTGGTCACCCTCATCAGCCGGGACGAGCTCAACGTGCGCTGCGAGTCGGAGGTGTTCCACGCGTGCGTGGCGTGGGTGCGCTACGACCAAGAGAACCGCCGGCCCTACGTGCAGGCCCTGCTGCAGGCCGTGCGCTGCCACTCCCTCACCCCCAACTTCCTGCAGACCCAGCTGCAGTCCCTGGACTGGGACTGGGACCCGCAGTGCAAGGACTACCTGGCCCAGATCTTCCAGGACCTCACCCTCCACAAGCCCACCAAGCTCAACTCCTGCCGGACCCCCAAGGTGCCGCAGCTCATCTACACGGCGGGGGGCTACTTCAGGCAGTCGCTCAGCTACCTGGAGGCGTACAACCCCTGCACGGGGGCGTGGCTGCGGCTGGCGGACCTGCAGGTGCCCCGCAGCGGGCTGGCGGCGTGCGTCATCAGCGGGCTGTTCTACGCCGTGGGCGGCCGGAACAACGCGCCCGACGGCAACATGGACTCCAACACGCTGGACTGCTACAACCCCATGAACAACTGCTGGCTGCCCTGTGCGCCCATGAGCGTGCCCCGCAACCGCATCGGCGTGGGCGTGATCGACGGGCTGATCTACGCCGTGGGCGGGTCCCACGGCTGCATCCACCACAACAGCGTGGAGAGGTGAGCGGCGGTCCGCTTCTGTCACGCACGTAGTCACGGCGCGCTCGGGCACGGGGGGGTCAGGTCAGATCTTCCATGGAGACCGCTTGACGCGGCCATTTGCACGCTCGGTCCAAACACGGTTGGCTCATACTAAGCCTGATTACATGCAGACTAGCACAACCAGCCGAAGCTCGTTTATATACGGACTAGCACAGCCAGCCTAAAAACCAAGGCTGGTTGCGAGAAAGACCAAGTCCACTAAAGACCAAGTCTCAAATATCTGCACAGCAGACTGAACATGGATGATAAGTTTCAGGATATGAATTCCTGAGCTTTGTGACATTATTTGTTGAACGGCGTCCTTCCATAAGGAAGGACGCCGTTCAACAAATAATGTCGCAAAGCTCAGGAACGCCTTATGCCTTATGCCAACGTCATTGGAACTCTGAACTGGTAATTAATCTAGGGGTGTGGACACTGACCTTTGACCTTCTTGCCTCAGGTATGACCCTGAGAGGGACCAGTGGCAGCTGGTGGCACCGATGATGTCGCGGCGCATCGGGGTGGGCGTCACGGTCATCAACCGGCTGCTGTACGCCGTTGGGGGCTTTGACGGCACCCACCGCCTCAGCTCCTCGGAGTGCTACGACCCCGACCGGGACGAGTGGACCCCCATGGCCTCCATGCACACAGTCCGCTCCGGAGCAGGTGAGTCACCGATCCAGGCCGCTGGGCTGAGGGTGTCTTGAGGATTAGGGCAAACTATTAAGAGGGTGACCGTCCCGACCTTTGTTTTTAATTAAATGGGCGATTTGATTGGTGATCGGAACAATATCGGTGGAGTGATGTGTGTTGGTAAACAAACTAAATCTGGTTAGCTTAATCAATGCATTCGAGTCAGCCATGAGACCGTGAACTCTCCGCTCCTTTTTCCTAATCGTTTCAAAGGCAACCTCTTCGCAGAGTTGTAACTTAATGCCACCCCTTGTTCTCAATACATCCTGTTCCCACTTGCTCGCTACGAAAAGGCTAAATCTTTTGGCCCTCGCCTCCAGTACGGGCCAGGGCGGAGGCTTGGAACTAGCTCAGAAACCTGTACTGGCTGTGTATTCACTGCTCATCCCTGAAGTGTGAGCTAGAAATCACCCTCTCTCCTTCACCCCCCTCCAAGGTGTGTGCGCACTGGGCAACCGCATCTACGTGATGGGAGGCTACGACGGCACCAACCAGCTGAACACGGTGGAGTGCTACGAGGTGGAGACAGACAGCTGGAGCCTCGCTGCGTCCATGAGGCACCGACGTAGCGCGCTGGGGGTCACCGCGCACCACGGACGCATCTACGTCCTGGGTGAGTGGACGAGGGACACACACACATACACACACCTGTTGCATTTTTTGCACACTTAATGGATGAGTTCACCAGGATAGACAAGTTGCAATTTTACCGTCTCAAAAGTGTCTCACTCCGACATTAGAATTACCCGAAGCTACTTTTTGTTTTAGTTTCATTTGGAAAAGCTGTACCTATTGGTCTCATTGAATCCCCCCGCACCACCCACCAAGCAGGAATTAAAGATGGCTAACTATTAGCGAATGGTTTTAATCAGACAAGCTTATGCCTCTGATTGTCTTAACAGATTAGGATACGACTAGTTATGTTTACATATTCTGAGATCGTTGCTTCAGAATAATCATCAAGATAGTGCTGGTTACATTTAGTTATATATGACATTATTTTTGTAACTTTTCAAGTCGGTTGTAAACAAGGTTGTAAACAAAAGGTGATGCATAGACGTGACTCGTCTTCCCCGCCCAGGGTTCCACCTGTAAATGATACATGTCTTTGTGTTTGCCCAGCAGCCCAAGCTGTGACACATCTCTCATAGGTGTGTTTGTTCAGTGTTTAATAAAGGAAAATCTTCTATTCCGCTTTGTGCCGTCGGCTTCAAGAAATGCTACGTTAAATGACCCTGTTGCTAAACAAACAAACCGCAATGTATCTGCTTATCTCCCGTGCACTGTGCCAGGTATGAAGTGGAAAATGTCTGTGTGACGTGCAGATGTTAATCACTCGCTTGACATTTACTCAAGAAGTTTATCAATGACCGCCGTTGTTGAAGATCGTAAGCCTGAGGGGAAATGACCGTTGCCATGGTTTCCTTCCCCTCTACGACAGGCGGCTACGACGGCAACACGTTCCTGGACAGTGTGGAGCGCTACGACCCCGAGACAGACTCTTGGTCCGAGGTCACCCTCATGACCTCCGGGCGCAGCGGGGTGGGTGTGGCCGTCACCATGGAGCCCTGCCAGAAGGACCTCCAGCCGTGTCCGCGAGCGGAGCGTGACGGGGGCTCGGCGTCCCCGCCCGTTCACCACCCCCCGCCCTCCTCCTCCTCCTCTTCCTCCTCCACGTCGTCCTCTTCCTCCCAGAGACACAGCGACCTCCATGAGAGGAACACGTGAGGGCAGGGGGGCGGTCTTCTCCTGGAGCTCCTCTATCTCATCCCTTTCTCAGTCTTCCTCCACCAAAAACCTGCAAAAAACAAACAATCACAGATGTGCTGGATCGGCCTCCTCACCTTTAATCTGGGTGAGGATTTACAGTAAAAAAAGATTATATACAGTGTCTCTTTGTTTAGTTTTTTGGACCAATTTGTCATTTAATGGTAAACCGTTCAGTGGGAATCGGCCACAGAACAATTTGTTAGTGTGGTTGTGTGTGCGTGTGTGTGTGATTGGACCAATGACACCCCTGTTTGACCTAATGGGAGAGAGGGCTGTGTGCTCTGAAGGGCCATTCATTGGCTCAGGGCTGCACCAACAGCCAAGGACTCATTTTATATTTCACAACCAGCTGTGCGTAAAAACCAAAATACATGGAGGAAAACTATTTCATAAAATCTATTATTTATAAGGAGGCTGAGATGGGGGATAAATGATAGCATTAAGTTAGTATCAGACAGCACAAAGCCGTTTTCCACGGCTGTAGGCTTCACTAGTCTTCAGATTTTGTTTCTTTGGGATGCCGGACTTGGATCCTGCCTGGAACCCTGTATTCTGATTAGTGGAAAACAGTGTATGAAAATCCTAAATCTTGGGCCCCATCAACATGACGTCACAGGCTTTTCTTAAGCAAAAGGAAATCTGTTGGGTTTTTTTCAAAGTTTTGCATCCACACGCCAAGGTTTTCAAACTATCCTCGTCAACAAGGAAACGCAACGAGTGAAATGGTGTACTAAATATTTCAGGCAAGTAGTTGGCGGTGTAACCTTTCTGCTTAAATATGCAAAAAAACAGTAGATGTCCACAAGCCTGTTTTAAACGGCTTTCTACCCCAACGTACCGTCATGGTTTGCAATAAGCTACGGTTTCGCCCCACGGCTGCGTTTTAAAAAAGCTTAACTCTGGAAGACGGATTTCAGGCCTAAAAACCCTCTTACGCCATGTGGATGCAAGGCAAACCCACAGCAAAACTTCTTCGTTTTTAAAAACCTCTGGCGTCGTATGGACGGGCCTTAAAACAAATCTAACATAACAAATACAAATCAAATGATTTGGACGCGAATCAAGGGAAACAGAAATGGCCCAACTCATAAATTGATAATGGTGTTGTTGGTCTATTCTAAAATACTGTACGTATTGTTGGTTGTTTAATTTGGAAGTCTGTAGTGGGGAAATACTGTAGCATTTGGTTCACAGGACACCTTTTCCAGACAAGAGAACCAATAATTATAGATTCTGGACAAGGTGAATCCCACCACATCTGGACCCAGAACGGAAACTATGGGACACTTTTGTTAGCCAAACCTCAGAAGCTCAACACATTATGTAGTCTGAAATTAAAATTGTGGGAAATAAAACTTGTAACAGCATTTAAGCTACAAAAAGTTTATAAGAAATGTTTTTGTACATTGATTTTCAGTCTTCTATACAATTTAGGTTGCGATTTTGTTTTAATTTATTTGTTCTGACTCTTTGATTTTTCTTGACCTAAACTGACAACTTTGTATTGAGTAGGAACGCAGTGGCGTTCAAACTAACTAGCATGTGTTATAACTACCAGGAAGGCTTGTGATAGGAGTTTTAAACATTTGTAAAAACCTTTGTTTGATTTGAAAGGGATTTTCTTTTCCCGTGTCAGTAGTTGGAATGAAAGAACACAATATTTAATGTCTGCTTTGTACATTTTTCAGCAAACCATTCTCTGTAATAAAAAAAGTACATCGTGGAACAACAGTGTTTATTGTACGCTTTTGCTGGAGCATTTGCCTACTATTCTCACTAGGCTAGACTCACTAGGGCTACCTTAATGTATAACTCGTAGGCCTATATCTCAAACTTAAACGTACGTCTGAATATTGCCACAAGATGGCGCATGAGCTCCACTTTGTGAAAGTCGTTCGACTACGTCAGTAATATCTCCCAGGTAATAAACTGAAAGCAAATTAATCAATTTCGCTCCTGTTATAAAACCAATTTAAGATACATTTCTTGAAGTTATACATGATTCAAAGCATTTCTTTAGAACCTGTAACAAGAACAGGTAACTTGTTTTGCAGATAGGATTTAAATCCCTCCAACTTGTGAATAACTAGAAAACAACATTATGTAAACCTTTAGACCGAAACGTATACTTAACAGTGAGGCTGTACAGGTGGCGGGCCTATTTCTATTTCAAACCGACTGCAGTAATAATCTGTTTCGCACCGTCAAAATAACTGGATATATTAAGGCTTTAAATAATAACATACCACGACCATTTCAGGACAATGACGATGAATAGTGTTATGCTCTTCATATATACCCCATCTGAAGAGCTCCCGCAGACTAGACGGGCGCAGGTTTGAACCGCGGAAGGTTACCGACTTGCATGGAATCCCATGTGGTTCTCCACTCACAGTCAGCTTCATTTGAAACAAAACCAAGAAGGGACTGCACCACCTGCCTATTATGCGCGTCCCAGTCATTGAAAAGTTGGTAGAGTTACAACTTTTGTAGAAGCTCAAAGGATCTTCTTCCCTACCAGACACCTGTGAATCGTCATAGGACGTTGGTAAGTTATCCTGACCTAACTTTCTTTACGTTTTCACAGTTAACTTAGTTTTAAATGAATTCGATCGATGTGGAGTGAAACTAATTTATAAGCCCACATTGCGTTTATATCGCAGCCGCAAGTAAACACGCAGGTGCGATCACTGCACTATCGTTAAAGATATGGTTAACACAGTTCAAACTATTCAAGCCTTCAACAAACAAACTATTGTACACTTAGGCCTATCTGAGATCCACTTCTACCCCAAAAGTGTTGTCAAATGGCACTGAACTCACTCAGTCTTTGTGATTTAAACGTAGTTTGTTATTGCTTATTATGTTGGCTATTAACGTTATCTAAAAGTGAAATGGTCGTCTAAAGTTTTCCATTTTACGACATGATAAGCTTCATTCAAAGCCCTAAAAGTTTTCTCATGGACGTTTACTGTGATCGTTGTTGTATAACTTGTTCTTCCACTTTGTGGTAGCCTATGTATTCAGTTTCAGACCTACAGGAAGCCATCCAGGTTTATTCCTTTTAAGGGGGCAAAGTCAAATATTTCCGGTTTTCCGCTAATCTCGATTAACAAAAAACATTTTTATATAGCCTATTTGTTTACATAGCGACATATTCGAATCCAGTAAGTTATGTAGCCTACTTCTTGTGATGTGATCCGTTAGAGCTCTCTGCTTTTTTGAATGCCTAGCTGTTTATTCTTATCAGCTCCAATTACATGTTTTCTCTCTTCGCAGACCTCAGGATGATCCCAGTGGGTGAGTTCAAGAACTTTGCCACCGAACAGAATCCACAGTTCCGGGTGCTGAAACCGTGGTGGGACGTCTTCACGGAGTACCTATGTATCATAATGCTGATGATTGGCGTCTTTGGATGCACCCTACAGGTGAGGCCCTTTTAAACCAAACACTGTGCATCCTTGATCTTTTAAACTTATAATGCTAGCTTATGGAGGAGCAGTGTTTTTAGAGGAAATATCGCTCAAGGCCACTGACAACACTGCCAGCTTTTGCTTTTAGAATTATATGTGCTTGTGAACTACTATTATGTCACATATAGCCCCTGACAATAATATCCTTATCGAGATCCTTTGGACAGTGTGTTTTACTTGCACTGAATCGTGTTTGACCTCAATGGTGGATTATTAACACTGTGAAATAAGGTAATATTTTCTTGTTGACTCATTTCCACTGGGTTCAGATTCAGATCACAACTTTAAGAGCAGCATTACTTCAAGGACACATTAACCAGAGTAGGCAAAGCCAATCTTTCTGTTACAATCTCAGTTGATCCAGTTTGTACGCATGCTTGCAGGGCTGCAACCAGCTGTGTCTGTCTGCGAATTTGTTTCATATCTGGCAACCCTGGGTACTCTGATAATATTGAATCAAATCACACTGTTTGATTTGGTACAGTACATTTATTACATATTGTACCTTTTTTAAGTATAAAGAAAAAGAAGAAATAACAACCTGTTCTTCTGCACATCCCTCTATTAGTGGAAGAAATTGTTGGCTTGGGAAATAAGACAATTTACATTTTCCGGGAATTAAATAATTTGATCAATTAGCGGTTTGATGAAACAAATTCCTCATGTAACAAAAAAGAGAAAGAATTTAAGAAGGTTTGACACACAATGTCTGTGTGGATACGAAGGTTCAAGCCATTATGTAGTAAAAGGTATACAAAGTTTTATCCCCTGCTCCACACACTATAATGACATATTGCCACACATCATTAAATGATCTATTTCACTCAAGTCAACACATTATTTCACCTCCCCTGTCATGAATACATTTAGAAAGTTGTAGTCTTGTGCACAGCACCACGAATTGCCGCAATGATATCTGCGGAGCCACATGGGAAAGTCAAAAGATGTAAGCTGATAGGAGTGAAGCTATTAAATGCCTTTAGATATGGGATGCATCACAATCTAAAGGCACTGCATTTAATATCTTAACTCCTATCAGCCTACCTCCACTGTTACTGGTCTGGCCCTGGCTGACACTTGAAGAGGAACCAGCATGGGATCCTCACTGATGGAATCATCAGTTTGAAATAGGTTGTGGTTATGTATTCATTTCGTATTCAATACTTTAAAAGCGATTTTTTTTTTTCTTCTCCTTAACAACTAATGCCTACCTCATATAACACACTTGCCCTCATATCTAGTAGGCATGGTGCCACAATTAACTGAGGTTTCATTTGCTTTAGAGAAAGTTACATTACATGTCTGTTACCAAGAATGCTAATAGGGAATAAATTTAGTTTTACATTTCGGAAACTCTTGCTGCCTTTCTGCATCAGACAGAGTCTGACTTTCATTGTCACTGACACTGGCTTGTTTTTCCTGTTTGGTTAAAATAATGAGGGTATTCTATTCTGCATTGCTCGGCCAATTGGATACATTCTCGGAATGTAAATCTGAAATCTGAGAACGGGAATACTGAATACTTCTCAGCCTTTTAATGTTTACGGATGAAAACTTTATAATCAACACAGAACAATGTATTAACCCAGAATGTGTTAGACTAATGAAGCAATTGTTTTTCCATGGAATATCCATTTTATTTTCAAGGTCCTTATTCCTGATTGGACAATAAGTGTTTTCGACCCCAACCCTGTAATGCCCCTTAATCCCTTCAAGAAACGCCAGATGTTTCACTGCTCATGATAAAATATTCTTCAGACAAAGCTGCCAAGCTGTGTCCTCCATTCATTCATTTTGGTTCCTCCTCAGCTCACCCAGGACAAAATTTCCTGCCTGCCGAGCCACTTCAGCAGCCCCACTCCAGAGGCCATCGACTGCAGCCACATCCGCGGCTACGGAGAGAACGAGACCCGGGAGCACACGCTGGCCAACCCTGTGAGCCCCATCATCCGCGAGGTGTACGGCCGTAAGAACAACCTGGACATCCACCAGTATGTCTTTGTGAACCACTTCTGCTATGAGAGGGCTGTGCATTGGTACGGAAAGTACTTCCCCTATCTGGTGGTCATCCACACCATGATCTTTATGGTGGTCAGCAGCTTCTGGTTCAAGTTTCCTGGGACCTCGTCTAAAATCGAGCTCTTCGTGACCATTCTCGGAAAGTGTTTTAACTCCCCCTGGACCACGAGGGCCCTGAACGAGGTCTCCGAGGAGAGAAGCGAGGAGAAGCTGGTGACTCTACGGAGGAACACCATGTCGAAACCCCCAGCAGCGCTGGAGGAGGAAACGGTGGGGCTCCTTCGGTCATCCTCCGTCAAGTCCAACTCTGAGAAAAAGCCCCCGGAAACTCAGTCATCGGCCTCGGTTCTGGATCGCAAAGAAGGAGAGCAGGCCAAAGCTCTGTTTGAGATGGTGAAGAAGTTCAGAACGCACGTGGAAGAGGCTGACCTCCTCTACGTTATGTATGTGCTGCAGACTTCTTTCAAAGTGTTCCAGGTTGTCCTCATCATTATCTACAGTGCGGTCCTGGTTAATAACATTGAGATTGTGGTGCGTTGCTTGGTTCCTCCTGAGCTGACTGGGTTCGACATCTACTGCTGTAACCACAACAAGGCTCATCTGTTCTCCAAGCTGGCCTACTGCTACATCAGCTTTGTTGGGGTGTATGGATTAATGTGCATCTACACCCTATACTGGCTTCTCCATCGTTCTCTAAAAGAGTACTCTTTCGAGCAGGTCAGGTTGGAGACGGGTGTTGACGACATCCCAGATATGAAAAATGACTTTGCATTCCTCCTCCACCTCAGCGACCAATATGATGCTCTTTACGCCAAGCGGTTTGCCGTCTTTCTCTCTGAGGTCAGCGAGTCCCGGCTCCGGCAGGTCAACCTCAACCATGAGTGGACCGCCAAAAAGCTACGGACACGCCTCTACAAGAACACCAACGAGCGGATGGAACTCCATCTGTTCATGTTGGCCGGCTTCCCTGATACTGCCTACGATCTTCCAGAGGTAGAATCACTGAAGCTGGAGCTCCTCTCTAATGTGACCATCTCCTCTGGCATAGTTAAACTTACTGCTCTTCAGGAGCTGGCTCTCGTCCACTGCTCTACCAAGGTCCAGCAAGCGGCCTTGACCTGCCTTAAGGAGCGGCTGAAGGTCTTGCACTTGTCTTTTGAGAGTGCAGACCAGGTTCCTCTCTGGATGTATAACCTCCAGAACCTGCATGAACTACATTTAAGTGGCCTACTGATCAACGAGGTGTCCCGAAACCCTGCTCTGGAGTCCCTGAGAGATCTCAAAGCTCTCAGGGTCCTCACTATTCGCAGCAACCTCAACAAGATCCCGACCAGTGTAGGGGATGTTGCTTTGCAGCTGCGGAAGCTTTGCATATACAACGAATGTTGCAAGATTGCGGCTTTTAGCAGTCTGAAGAAGTTAACAAACCTGGAATCCTTAGAACTGATGGGATGCATGCTGGAGCGCATCCCCAGCGCCGTCTTCAGCCTGGTGAACCTCCAGGAGCTGGACCTGAGGGACAACAAGCTCACCACTGTGGAGGAGATCCTGAGCCTACAGCATTGCCGGCGTCTGGTGACTCTGCGCCTGTGGTACAACAGCATCAGCTACATCCCAGAGCACATCAGCAAGCTGCAGTTCCTGGAGACGTTGGATATCAGCTGGAACAAGCTCCAGAAGCTCCCTTCCAGATTGTTCTACTGCACCAAGCTCAAGCACCTGGACGTCTCCCATAACCAGATCACCGTGCTCCCGTCGGAGGTGAACATCCTGCAGGGCCTCCAGTACTTCTCGGCGGCCTTCAACTCTCTGGAGGTCCTGCCTGAGGAGCTGTTCTCCTGTAAGAAGCTCAAGACATTGGTTCTGGGCAACAACCGTCTGATCAACTTGAGCTCCAGGATATCAAACCTGACCATGCTGGGCCGGCTTGAGCTGAAAGGGAACCGCATAGATTCTCTTCCTGACGAGATCGGGGATTGTCCCTCACTGACCCTCAGTGGATTGGTCATCGAGGCTAACCTGGTGGATCTACTGCCAGCCTCTGTACAAACTAAACTGGTAAGCAGTTGATTTGGAAGAACTTTTGATTTGACTTTTTGACTTTTGAAAACTAAAGATTTTAAGGAAAGGGATTACATTATATTCCTCAACAAAGGACCAAGTTTCAATTTTGAGTTTAAAATATTTGACTACTGGTGTTTTTTTTTTGTTTTATACATGCAGTTTTATCTATTGTAATGATTTTTTACTCAAACTATGTATTTATTTGAATTGTTTAATAATTACATGTAGCCGTAAAGTTTGGTTAGACCTGCAACTGTCAGGTTAGTGTTACAAAACAACAGACTAGTTTACAAAGGGAGAATTTCACCCCATCTTTATCCTTAAATTGATATGCCAGCCAGTCCCAGCAGATGTATCCCAGTTCGGGCTGGGTTTAAGATGAAGGGGTACAAGTTGCTTTAAATGACACACAGAACATCTTGGTTTATAGATCTCTTGCCATAATGAAATAGTCCAGGATGCATTAGAGAACTCAGAGGTGAAAGGCATTTTAAATTACCTGATTATTAATGCATTTTGGGAATATACAATAATCCATACAGTGATATTAAAAAAAGATTCGAACTCTGTGACACACACTCCTTTTCTTCCACCTCGTCAGAACTTTTTCCCCATTTACAGTAAAATGAACGTGTTGAAATAATCGCCGGCCATTTACACTCCCTTTCAAAGAGGGGTGCTTTAACGACCTGTGTGTCACAGACTTAAGTTGTGTCGAGCATTCTCTTCCTTGAGACCTGTCACTTTACATGCTGTCTCCCTTTTTGCTCAGCACTAACACCTCCCACCATTCATGTTTTGTCTCTTTGTCTTCTGTCTATTGCACACGCTGAAACAAGTACAAAACTATTCGTTCAGGTGAGTTCCGACCAAGCAAGCAAGCAAGCGGGTCATGCTCAAGTCCTGGCCTGCAGTCACGTAACGCA
>OOFH01076100.1:0-12101 GCA_900323355.1 Merlangius merlangus
CATTTGCGTTCTACAGGTGATTATCTTTTTCCTCATGTCACCACATTTCTACAGCCGTGGGACAGCAAAATAGAAACAATTGAACGTTTGTGTTTTGTTGATTATGTTGTAAGACGACAAAATGAAAGACCATGGGAATATGTTTGTTCCTCCAGCGTGCTGCTGGAGCAGAGCCCTGAGCTGCTGGAGAGGGCCGTCTTGTGTCCAGGTTTCCTCCACACTGCCGTCCTCTGCTATGCCCATCTGTTTAAACTCTTCCTGGATGGACACACAGCCAATCTACTGGCTGAGCCCCATGTCAATCAGGTGAGGGGGCATGGATTGAAAGGTATTATACACAGTGAGTTTTAACTGTGCATCAACTCACAGCTTTCTCTACCACGGCGGGACAGAACTGATGGATGATGATGGATGTGTATCTTGTTGTCAGATGGAGCCCTCGCAGATCTTGGACCAATCCCGGCAGTTTTTATTGAGGACCATATCCCAGACCCTCCCAAGTGCTCTCTCCTCCTCCACATATAGCCAGGTAGATTATGTCACAAGCAATGTGATGTGTAAAGCGGTGCATCTGTATTTCTAAACTGGACCTACAAACATGCGTCCCCCTGATGCGTTGCAGCTGGAGTCCCTGTGTGCGGAGCTGGACCCGGAGGTGGCTGCAGCCCTCTCCACACACCTCGGCCCTGCCAGCCTCAGCCAAGAGATGGATTTCCTCTGACTGACTGGGAGGACCTTTGACCCGTGAGGCCGACAAGAAACCTCCCACCCCATCTTCAATTCACACTTTGGTGTTCTTGGACGTGGTGTTTTTGGGGGATGTCGTTTTTGGAGTAGTTTTAACGTTGTAGCTTCAGTGCTTATATTTATGGTCTTAGAAACAGACTGCTGTTCAAACATACATCAGTAACCCCTCTAAACATCAGGCAGCCAATGAACCACACACACGTGACTTATAAAGTCTGTATTATACATTTGCATCTACCATTGCACGGTTTACATTATATAGTTGAAATCATTTGTTTTATTCCTCAGAATAACTCAATAAAACCATCTTACGTAAGAGGTTCATGTTTCTATGAGTAGACACGGTCCATGGAGCCATCTGGAAGAACGGGTTCGCAACAATGAATATATGCTTTCAAATGTAGGAAATGCATGGTGTATTAGTAATGGAGAATACATTATTGTTTCAAAGCTAAAAAGTTAAGATTCAAGAGGATTTGTTGAAATGGTATAGCCATCCGTCAGCTATTCGTTAAATGTGTTGTGAAAATATGCCTTTCTAGTTGACTGCGCCGCCTTCTGTATGAGACTTAAGGACTTAGTCCACTCCCAGCTCATTACGGAATCCGTCCTGCCCGTCAATCAAAGGTGTGTGAAATGCAAGACTTCAGAATGTCGGAGAAACGTAGGGGAACAATTTCTGTTTTATAGTTTTAAAATCACTCTGCTGCTCTCTGTACAACTCTCAAATCAAACGTACAGCGGCTTTAAATGTCAGTGGTGCTCTTTAAGGAATAAATGTATATTCAATATGCATAGTGCTAAAATGAGACCATAACTCATCACGATTTCAGTTCCGGTTTTGATGGCCAGCAAGGCCATCACTATGCTTCAGCTAGTAACCTTTACTCTCCTTGGAGCTCCAGGCTGTAGTTTTGACCCTTCTTCAACCTGTCCTACATATCAAAATGGGGATATGATGACTTTTCTTCTACTGTTAACACCCTGTTTAGCTGCTTAAACGGTTTTCTTTAAATCATTGTTGGCATCGGTTTGTCAATCAGGATGGTCTGATATTGTAAACAAGGAGAACATGGCGTATCCCTCCGAGATCAGAACCCATGTAAACACAGTGTCTTTGTCCACAAAAGACAAGGGACCCACGGCCCCCCGAACAAATCCCTGAAGCTGTCGGGGCAGACGGTTGTTGCTCCAGGGTCATCTCTCCTGTTCTGGCTGATGGACCCCCTCTCCCGTCTCTGTGACGGCGTGCGAGTCCGAGTACAGCTGGCTGGGCGTGGGCTGCTTCTGGAGGGGGGCCCCTCTCAGTGCCTCCCCCTGGGTCAGCAGGTGGACCATGGACATGTGGACGTTGAGGTTGTGGGCCTTCTCAAAGCGCTTGCTGCACAGGACGCAGGCAAACTCCAGATCGGCTTCGGCCTTGTGCTTGGTCATGTGGTACTTGAGAGAGGCGCGCTGGCGGCACTGGAAGCCACACACTTCACACCTGGGAGAGAGATGGAGGGCACTGAGGTGGGATCCATTTTCAATTGGCAGTTTGAAAGAAAGCTACGTTCAGCTTGTTTAAAGGACATGTTGTTGGTCGAAATTAATAGTTTCACTAAACACAGGATCATGATGACATTTTGGTCAGTATATTTTTTGTTTACTTTGTGGTGGAAGTCGGGTGGACGATATTAAGAGAAATTTACATAATGGGTGAAATAATGCTTTAAAAAATGTAGGATTGAAATAGCTCAAGGGGCAATTGTGAGACAGCTGCTCGATATCCTGGTTTAGAAGGTTTGGAGGAGTCAAGATTGTGTGACTGAGGACCTACTTACTGCAGTGGCTTAGCTCCAGAGTGACGCATCTGGTGGACTGATAGATGCTTCCTCTGCTTGAAGGTCTGTCCACACTGGTCACAGATGTAGTTCCTCTCGTCTGAAAACACCACGATGACGTCAAAAAGACGCATGAGAGGAGTAGTGCAGTGGTTTCATTCAGACACAATATTTTGCCATGATGGGGACAGAAAGAAGCAGCGGCACTCTACCAAGACACATTAGTAATGTCTGTTTTTTTATGACCCTGGCATCGTCCTGCTCATTTACATTGGGTGCAAGGTTACAGGTGTGTTACTAAAACAGTCAATAAAAAGACCATTAAGACCATAAGTAATTGTCACCCGGATAACGTGTAACCAGAATACTTTTGAAAGAATTACTATTAGACACATATGATGTTGCATTATTGTCATTATCAATGGATTTCTATGTCCCAGTGAAAGAGTCCTGAGTTTGAGTGAAAGCCACTGCATTGCGGAGGAGGTGGTACCAAGAAGGTAACGAGGGAGACAAGGGACCTAATTCACCTGTGTGAATAAGCTTGACGTGTCGCTGCAGGTAGCGGTCAATCATAAAGATCTTGTTGCAGCCAGGATAAGGACAGGGCCGTTCTCGGTTCTCCTCGTGCTGCTCCTTTATGTGCTTCTAGAAACCAATAAATACGAGAATATAATTATTAGCATTGCAACGATTTCAGTGGTTATACTTTGTGGTGGAATATTACAGCATTCTGTGTAACATTATACTTGGGAAACATGTATGAGGTCTGACCTTTAGCCCATCAGTAGCTCTGTATACTGCCGTGCAGCCCTGATATGGACACTTGTAGATATTGGGTAGCTCTTCACTGAAAAACGACACAAATTGGTATTATTATACAAATTAGATTGAAATCGTACTCTTTAGTTACAGAATGATTGTACAATGAAACTAAAGGGAAACTTTTCTAGACGAGACTGTCATTGAGTGATGAAATGTAATATGAGACAATGTTGTCCTGCATTGATGAGAAAATTAGCTAAAGTCGACCCAACATTTTCATGCAAACAAATCTTCCCAATACGTGGATCCAGTGTGTTCTTAGGTTGCATCCAAAACCCTAGTCTGAAATATGGACAAAGACTTTGGTTTTAAACATACCCTTGAGGTTTGAACTTGTTCTTCCAGCCAGGCTTGGGTCCCGGTTTACCTCGGACCTTGGGCTCCTCTCGGCTGGCCGGGCCGCGCCGCCTCTTGCCTGGGCCTGTCACTCTCCGAGGCCTAGACGAAACACAAACATACACACAAAAAAGGAAGAGCGGGTGCTCTCAATATGAAAACATGGACTGTTGTGTTACTCAGACCAAATAAGCCAATAGATCAAACTTTTGGGACGAGACAAGATTATCG
This sequence comes from Merlangius merlangus, assembly GCA_900323355.1. Lineage (NCBI taxonomy): Eukaryota > Metazoa > Chordata > Actinopteri > Gadiformes > Gadidae > Merlangius > Merlangius merlangus. The sequence goes on from OOFH01076100.1 coordinate 3,963, forward strand.
AGTGCGGAAGAGGAGTTAACCTTTTATCCTGATAAGGCTGGAACAGTTCGTCGTCTGAGGCGTTCCTCTTCCTACCCTCATCAAAGTCCTCCTCAATAGATAGATCTCTGAAGCAAAAATGAGTCATCATGCAGGACACAGACACACGCATATTATTGTAGACCATGAATGTGCTTCACTAGAGGCTACCTTATAGTGTTGTCATAGTGATGCAAACGTTGAAGTGTGTGTACAAGTGAATTTACATGCCTTCAGGTGTGTGTGTGTGTGCGCTAACCTGTCTGACATCTCGCCGTCTGCTGTCATGTTGTGCAGCTGTGCAGGAGGGAATGGCACCTGCTCACGACCTAGGAACTCTAAACAACAATAACAACCATGGTAAACAATAGCCAAAGAGAATAACACATGTGTTTATTCAAACTGTGGAAAATGTTACCATTGCAGGATTAACTTTCAAACCAAAAGTTACTGGCATCATATGCTTTATGAATGTTCTCAGTGTATAACCATCGCAGTTGTATACAGTACCAGCTTTCACAGAGATTATAACATTTGATGTGGTAACTGCGTCACAGGGGCATACACACACAAGCGCACACCAAGGAGGGGTCTGTTCCTCAGCCCAACATCCCACCAACGGATCTCACTGCTAAGCACCCCCGCCCCCAACAGTGAAGACAAATAGATCAACTGTGGTAAAAAAAAGTAGGCCTCTTGCACTAGCACTACTGGTCATCAGCACCCGCTACTGAGAGAGATGGATTGTCACGCCTCGTGCCCACTGCACCGTCAGTCAAAGGACGTCAGAAGGAGTGGCTGACGGATGGGGGAGCTTTCCAGGGTCGTCAGAGCCGGAGTAGTGTCACAGTGCTTAAATTTGCATACGTGATCTGATTGGATGACGGATCCGTCGCTGCCGAAAAAGTTGAAAATTTTTCAACTTTTTGACGGAGCCTTCAGCGCATGGACCCACAATGCTTTGCGCGTCCGTCCCCATTCAAAGTCAATGGGGATCAGTCAACAGACGGAGGCAGTGGGCACGAGGCGTCAGATGGTGTGCAGGGAATCTTTTCCTCCTCACCGTCTTCTGGGTACGCAGCGCCATCCTTCCGGCCTGAGTGGTGCGTCAGTTTAGCAGCTGCGGAAAGACTGGACCTGCCCCCGCCTACTTCATCATCCTGGTCTTCTTCTTCCTGTGTGTTGACATCTCCTTTGTCGCCCTCTTCACAGGCCCCTTCGCCGCCACCCAATAGAGCACAGCTTAGTTCTGCCACATATCCCGGATCACTTTTAGTGCCAGCGGTGCGCTGCGTGTCCATGATGTGACTGTGACCACTCATGCAGCCCCACACGGCCCGGACAGAGCCCCAGCACTGGCCCTCCAGCACCTCCTTGAGGTCAGGGCAGGAACGGCAGGCCTCCCCGTGGTGGTGAGCCCAGGACACCAGGCTGTGGAGGCACTTGCGGTCGGCCGTGAAAGACGGCGGCACTACAAACGGGAATGAAGAACAGCAGCATAGTTAAATTGAATGGAGGATGCTTTTATTTGCGCGATTATTTTAAATCCGTGAACTCAATTGATGCAAAGTTTTCATTGTTCAGTTCTTATGTTTAGTTCTTATGATAACAAGGAGACAATCACATACTTGTCGAACTGAGATTCACCAATGACTGAGGACTCGTTTCATTCTTCCTGAAAAAGAGACAAATGTTTGCCAACTAATAGCAAACGCATATGGAAAGTGGAACGTATATGTGTATATATGAATAAATACGGTTCCAAATATATTAATTATAGATTTGATCATATTTACCGGTCTCTAGCGTTTTCTTTGCCGACAGGCAGCAGGTTAACTCTCTGGAGAAACCTGAGCAGGACGCTGTGACATTTGTAGAAGTTGGTGTAACATTTCTTACAGACAAACTCTGACAGCCGGGGGTCTCGGTCCAGTGGGACCCCCACCAGCCTCTGGAAGTCAGTGTGGAAGAGGAGGGGGGACTGAGGAGCACTGTCCTCATAGTCTGGGAGCTCGGCCAAATCCTTAGGCAACTTGTTAAAGGCGTGCCGTAAACTTCGTGGTGAGAATTTACCATGGCAGAGCCGACAGAGAGCTTGGGGTAGTCTACCTGTAGGCATTGGAACATGTTAATATTCAGGGTCAGCATGTGACAAGGCTGGTGCAGTACAAAGGCAGGACTGCAATGGCTTGGCCAAAGGCGTGACATGTGGCCAATGACAACCAAATGTGAAGTAATCTCGTTCCAATTTAAAATAATAGAAGGACATTCCCACCTGATGTTTTTGATTTGCTGTCAATATGACTTTGTGTCACGCCGACTGCTGTCATGCTTAAGTTAAAACTTGCTGACTGCTCTGGTGATGGAGGGTTACTGTGATTAAAACCATGTTGTTGTGGTGGGGTCGGCGTGGCTTTCTTTCGTGGTCGCCCTCTATTTCCAGGTGATTTCTGGAACCCACTGTCAATAACGTTCACGGTTTTCTCTTGTGAAGGATCAGACAACCGCGCACGTTTGCTTTTCTTTTTCATGACTATTATTTCCAGAATAGTTAAACAAACAATAAATCTCGGATATAAAAATGCAAAACAGGATCATCTGTGGTACGTAAAGTAGCTATCTTAACCAGAACATGTCTAGTTACCTTTGCAAATTAAATGGACTTGCGAGTAAACGTTTGTCCTTACAACGTTTCGGTGCCGTATTAAACCAAACTTAAATGCGCGTAGTTTTCGTAAACACTACCCAGGTAGAAATCTGGATTTGAAACGTTTGAAATCAGCTCCCAGATGTAAACATTGAAACCCGGAAGTTGTATGCACTTCAGGGACTAAAAGCTAGACAGCGCCACCCTTGACAGAAAAGTAAATTATTCGCGATACATATATTTATAGATAAGTCATTTTAAATAAATAATAATAATCATAGAATGCGTTGTTATCACACAAAGATTGAAATAAATAACGACGAATGTGCATTGATCAACTTCTCTTTAAATAAATTTGATCAATGAATAAACGATAGACAATTGATGTGTCGGTACATTCGCTCAATAAGCCTTTGCCTGCTGGACTGATTGAGCGAGGGTCACCGACACATCAATTGTTAATTTAGATTGTTAATTTAGAATTCGGTTTCATTTTCGCCCTGGTAAACTGGAACCACTCCCAACCAATGAACATCTCCCTGTCCCCAAACAACCACACTGCGCAACCACTCTACCCTGAACAACATACGTTATTTCCGGTGCAATTATGGCAGCATTTGGTTCGGATACAATACTAAAGCCACTTCAAAATGCCATGAAAATGGCTAAAACGGCGATACAAATGGACGCAGAGAACCGACATAAGGTAGTACGTCGTCTCGTCATACAGCTGGTGGAAAGCTAGTTTAAATCTTATCAGACGTAGTCAATGACATTATGTAAACAAAAAGGCTATCTTCAGTCTGTGAAACAAGTGCCGACTACTACTATCTTTCCTATCCCTAAAACGCTGTATGTGCTGTCAAACCTTATAGTAGCACGATATTGATCCTATAACGATCCAGTATTTACAACTACACAATACATTTGTATTGTTATTAGTTTGTGTTCATGGTATAGCAGCATAAAGCATATTGCCTCTCTCTCCCCCCTCAGGAAGCCTACTGTGAATACCTCAGGAGCATTAACTACATATCACATGCACTTTTGGAAGATGCGGGGACGAAAAGTAAGATTTGTGTACATTACAAACATACATTATTACAGAAAGCTATTGTATCCATTATATTTTTAGAGCTCATTTAAGCAGTGTTTACATAGCCCATTAGTACAGCTCACATCCTATTGATCAAGCTGGTTCAGAGTTTTACCGATAGTTGTCATCAGCCTAATCAACTCTCAACTGATCCAATCAACTCGAAGAAGAGTCAAAAACCTGGTCAACAAGGTTATAATCAGATCTGAAATGTCATGAGATCGCCATTAAAGCAAAGTGTTTCTAATGTCTCTCTCTCTCTCTCTCTCTCTCTCTCTCGCTCTCGCTCTCGCTCTCGCTCTCTCACTCTCGCTCTATTGTGATCACAGAGGGGGGCGAGTTAGAGGCTGTAGAGGTGGAGCGGATGTTTCGACTAGCAGAGCAGTGTATAGAGAGAGCCAAGTCCTTCACAGGGAGGAGGCAACAGTCCCATGACCTCTGCAGCCCCAGCCCTTTGCCCCCAGCCCCTTCCATACTGCCCCACCAACCAGAAACACCAAAGGCTCTGGGCGCCAGCTACCCTGACAGTACTGAGGAAACCCCTGGTGATGAGATAAAATTGTTCTTTCAGTTCTGATGTGTGATATATATGAATATGTGGTGAAATAAAATGAGTCAAAGTCTAACAGTAGGTAAATACCCAAGTATCCTTTGGCAAGGTGACAATATGAAAATAATTCAAGTCATTTGAGTCATAAAAAAATTTCCACTAAATAGTAACTCTTTCTTTTCCCACAGACACTCAATATGACCCGCTTATTGACGTAGCTCCAAAAGCAACCAGCCCATCAAAATCTCCACACCACAGAGAGCTGTTGGAGGGGGCTGAGGAGCCCCCTCCTTTTGTACCCCCTGAGGTCTTCCAGAGGCTCCAAACAGCCGAATCACAGGACACAAGCAGAAAGTAAGGGTCACCCACAACCATGAAACCTCACATGGCCTGTGCAAACACCATTTCATTCCAGCCATCATGTCAGCAAAACAATGATCTGATAAAGTGGCGAGTCTAAACCAGTCCTAACAAGTCAGTTCATCTCATAGGATTCTCATCTCATACTATCTCAAGCTATAAAGGAGCTGCTGATCCCCAAAGATGTATACCCCAATAGGAGTAGTTATATTTTTGTACACTCCTCAATGTTTTAATGTGTATGTCTGGACTGTAGAGCGCTGACGCCCATTGAGGAAGCATCACGCGTGAACCAGAGGTTGAAAGCTAAATATGAAGCTCGCCTTGCAAGGCTCGCCCCAGGTCAAGCCTGTCAAAAGACGTCTCTGGTGAGTACGTCTTTGAAGGCACAAACAGTGATCTAATCAAGTCCTTATTTGATTTTTGTGTGCGTGTGTTTGTGTGGGGGGGCTTCTCAACGGATCCCAGAAATACATTCTAAATTAAAGGGGTGAGGCTGAACAACAAATTTACTTTTAAATGCATGCCCTGCAAATAATTTTATGTAACCTAAAGTAGTCTAGCCCCCACGATGAACCACGAAATACTGATCTCTGGTGTACCCCAAAGTGTCTATCGGATTAGTTTAGGTACATTTTTTCCTATTATCCATTATCAGCTCAATTTCAATTGTGCAATCCATTCGAAAAGAATGGCTGCAACATTTAGGGGAATACATTTAATTCGAAACAATGTATATTACACAGCACACATCTCAACCGAAGACCGTCCAACAAGAACAGCCAATAGCAGATACCTACACGTGATGGTAAACAAATGAAGCGTGTTATTCACGCCCTTTCCGCTACGCATGTTTTGGAAGACAATCAGCAGTCAATCACAGCTCCGTTTCTTTTAAATGGCTCCAGGACCCATTTCTGCGGACACACGAATTGACTGGCTGGACACCATAGCTTAATTTAGACACTCATTTTGGAATACATTATATGTAATTATATAGGATTAACTTTTTTTTTTAACTTAATTGACTCCTTGTTCTTAATGGAACAATCACGTTTTAAAGGTCAACTTTAACTGAATCACCAACATCGTTTCTCTGATTCTATTTTAACCAACGTCATAAAAAAGAAAGAAAATAAAAGGAATGTTCAGTCGTAATAATAACCAAATGGAGCCGCGAGATTACTGGAGAAAACTGAAGGCCTTCTTACAGGTAAATCCCGTTGTGGTTTTTGTTAATCATCCGAGAATGTAGGAAACTGTTAACGCTTCTCAGATTTTGATACGTAGGCCGGTGTATTTATGACACTAGTTAAACTATTCTAGTTTCAATGTATCCACGGGGGAGCTCTCATTACAAAGTATCATTTCCTCAAACACATTGAAATGGATTGATTGAGTTCAGCCGCAACTTTACTGACGTGTTATTATGACGTCGAGTCGACGAGCGTTGCAAAACACACAGGCAAAGGCAGGCCTATTAATGCGTGCATTCTCAAGTAGGCGAGATCTGTTTCAGCCACGACTTTTGGCCACCGGTTTGTGTATTATTACTTTGGTCCAATAAAAATAGTTACGTGATGGCAGTGGAGCTATAGGACCTACAGAGATCCGTAAACCGTGGTGTTTGCTGGAATACATCAGGTAGGCCTAGCCTACTATGTTGCTCCCCTGGGATCAACTGTGCTCAGTGGTGTACATCGAGATGTCAATTCGCAAATGAGCGCATCCGTTTGGAAGCATCGGAGCGTTGGAGTGTGAAGTTGTTATGTTGGTCGTAATGTTTTGGTCATTGTTTTAGTAATTCATCGTGAAATGATTTGTGTTCTCATGCGAGATTTGGCAAAACAAAGGTATATTTAAATGGTCCTCTCGATATGGCGTAATATCGTCAACAAAAATTCGAAGGATGCATTTTGATGTTGATTTGAGTCAGAACCTGACTTTGTTTACCAGGTCAAAATACTTCAAATCCACAAAAGGGATCTTAACTTAAAAGTTTCGACAGTCGCTTCTACTCCTGCGTCTTGGGGATATTAATTAACAGCTGCCTTCGACAGCAGCTGGGATGCAACGTCATCTTCTAAGTCTCTTTAGATCACAGAATAGCGTTTAAAATAAGGCTAGCCAAAGGCTAGATCAAATAAAAATGTCACAATCCATTTAAAACCAAAAGTGTCATACCAGCTGAGCATGATGGAAAGAACAACCACCACCATGGTCTAGCATTCCAATCACAACGTTTCGAATAGGACCATTAACCAAGAGGTGTCCCAGTAACATCCAGTATATATGAGTATTGGGCCACACCAAATGCACCTTTTGGTACATGCACCACCTTAAATCCCGTCCTAAACTATACATCTCCTAGCTTTCAGGCCAATGTAACAACATTTTAGTTTAAGCTTTCCAATCAGTAGTACTAATGTGGTGCATGCATGGTTCTGTATAGCTGTTTTGAGGTGGAACATAAATGGCTATGCATTGCCTGCTCATGTCAGATAATCATTCGATTTAGGTCATAATGAATGCGACTTGGTCCTATACAGAGTGAGATGGCAGTACTTCTCTCCAACGTTCCTCTCTGTTTGTGACCACACAGTCCCTGTCTCTCCAGCGGCAGCTGATGGAGAACCTCATCATAGCCCAAGCCAGACAGGATGCTGTATCCTTTTGTTCTAAATGTATTTAAACTTTATTTAGTCTATAACATCATCATTTTCTTTTAGTTAACTCAGTCTTATTTCTATAGGTTATTCTTGTAGTCAGTATAATATCTAATACATAGGACTTTTATTAGCATTTGTTATGCAAAATAATAAGTTTGGATAATTTATTTAATAGGAATGTTGTTGCATTTCCCTAATTCAATGTATCAGCTCCAAAGGAAGATGGAAGAGCGAAGACTTAGGCTGCAGGAAGAGGCCAACAGGTGGAGAGTGTGATGTGGCCTTCATCATTGTTTTGACAATGAGGTTTGCTTTCATGCAATGTATTGTTTTTGTCGGTACACGATTGTTTTAATCGTTGTGTGTCCGTCTGTCTTCAGGAGATTTGCAGCGTCGGGGACAACGACCGCTGAGGAACAAGAGCAGCGAGTTATCTATGCTAACATCCTGGAATATGAGCAGGACCACGTGAGTCCCAGTGAACACCACAGCAGAGTAGGGGGGGAGAGCCTTGAGTCTCTGTTTGTGCAGTTGAGTGTGTCTTAACGCTTGGACATGTATTACTTTGCTCTGCAGGACTGGCCCAAACAGTGGAAGGCCAACCTCAAGAAGAGTCCTGACGATCCCGTGCTGGTCTCTGGTTTAGTATCCTACTTGCTCAGGTAGGCGGCAGAACTGGAGATGAAACGTGAACTGAAACTGGATTTCAATCAAGATTTGAATGTTTGTTTACTCTTCTGCTCTGTCATTATGAGTGGCCGTGTAACTTCTGTAGTGTTGGACTGACGGGGGAGGGGGG
>OOFH01076103.1:0-11068 GCA_900323355.1 Merlangius merlangus
CAGGGGGTGTTGTCGCGGCTTAATGTAACTAATAAAGTAACTTGTAATCTAACTTACTTACTTTTAAAATCAAGTAATCAGTAAAGTAACTAAGTTACTATTTTAAGGAGTAACTAGCAATCAGTAATCTGATTACTTTTAAGGTAACTGTGGCAACACGTCTTACCGGGTAAGACTTCTTACATGTCATACCCTGAATGTTGCATCTAAGTTCAATGAATTATTGTCATTACTAACTTATTGGAAAACTTCCTACGGTATAAATAAAACTTGAGCTTGTGGGAAGCGTTTACCTGAACAAGGATCATGTTGAGTTTTGCGATGTACACACCCTCCTTCTGAAAACACAAAAACAAGCAATATTTAAACGTTTGAATTTCACTAGGTTTGACTACATGCAATGCAGAATAAAACCAGAGAAAAAGAAGGTTCAGGGCAATGGCCAGTGTACCTCTACGTTAACAGGATCAGAAGAGGTCTTGATTATCAAACCCACAACATACTTCTTGATTCCTGTGAAATTTAGAAAAGTGGGCATAAGAGAACGCAAGCTATAACATACATACATACATACCATACTCAATTAAAAGCTTATTTAGTTATATTCTTACCGTCACACTGATTTCTGGGGAGAATCTTCCAACGAGTTTTGATTACCGTTTCTAGGATCTGCAGGGCATAGTACTAAAGAAAAACATTAAAATAAGGTTAGGGAATGAGACGGACTTAGAAATACAATTAATACACATTGAACAGCCATCACTACAAACAAAATCAAATAACCATCACAACTTCCGTCAAAACATTTCTGCATCAAATTCCTCTCTCCTTCCCTAAAAATACAAGCCTGCAACTGTGTCCCAGAGAACGAAGGGGAGAGAAAATCGTTGTGCAGTACATTTGGACTGTTGATCATCTCCATAGCTAGAGAAAACCTAGTTGGGTCTTTACCTTAATAGTGTATTTTAAATCTTTAATCGAAAACTTTGAAGGACCTAACACAAAAATGTATCATTAATAATGCATATTAAAGCCTTTAGGAAGTAATCTGCTTATCAAGAGAAATTGGCCTAGCAGCTGACCTAGGACGCCCACCTGTTCGTCTGTGCAGCTACAGCAGTGGGAGGTCAGGTTACTTAAGCTCCCCTGTTCAGTTGGGTGACTTCTCTTCACCTTTGTGACCGTACAATCTGATTCAGGCTAGCTTTTCAACAACCAGAACCTCGTGGGCAAACATATTGCTCGTTTGGACTCATCTTGGACCTCTCTGTCAGGAAATCATTTATTTTACCAAAAATATTACACTACAAAATGTGACAATTTCTAGCCTATTAATATCTGATGGATCTCAGTCGATCTCAGATCTCACTCCTTCGATTTAAGGTAGAGATATTTTATGTTTATTTTGTAATATGTAGGCATGTACATAATTTAAAGTTAATGTTGAAATCTACCTATATTAGTAATGTCTCTCGTTGACTTGGTTGACCCCTTATGGACAGTGCGCTAGGGATGGGCCTTCGATTAAATTGTCTAAATCGATCATCGGGAGAATTAACGATTAATTTTTGGATTAATCATTAATATTATTTTTTGATTAAAATTAAATATTTATATGCTATATTCAAAATGCAATGAAAATTGATTGTTAATTCTCCCGTGTTTACATGGACATAAATCTAATCGATCAGAAGTGTCCATGTAAATCGGAATACAATTCTCTGATCGGAATAGGATTCCATGCGGAATAGAAGAGGTGGTGTAGTCCACTATAATCGACATGTATAGACTTATTCCGAATCGTTTGGGGTGGTTGCTGCTACTTTTTAACTAAGAGAGATGGCATCAGCAGTGGCAGCAGTTTTCAATTTGTCCGTCGGTGCTTTTATGCACACCGAACTGGACCGCTGTCAAGGAAAGTGTTTTTTTTGCCAGATTCACGTCTTGCCACTCCACATGTAGTCCGGTAATTTATCAACCCCAGCGTGTTTTTGGCAGACTATTTCTCGGTTGAAAAACACTACGAATGTTAATTGTAAAAAGAAGATTTTTTTTTTTTTTCAGACAAAATTACTTCAGACGAAATTCTAAATGATCAATTAGTCGATCGTCGATTAATCATGCCCATCACTACAATGCGCAAAAATAGATATTTAAAAGGAATATTCAACGTTGTTTTTGGAACATTGTGCAAAGTTCTTTTGCAATTGCATGCCGGGAAAAGCACTGTTCATTTTACGCCAAAGTTAAAATATATGTGTTTATACTTAGCTCATCAAGATTAACTATATTTCATAATAAAAGACTGTGGCATATGGTGCGTTTACTGAGATCAATAGGGTGTGTACCTTGGTCTTCATGTTCTGGGAGAACTCCAAGATGGTGTCCACCCTGGTCCAAGCGTCCGGATGATCCTTAAGGTTCGTCAACACCTCCTGAGCCATCCGTTGCTGCAAAACAAATACACAATATTTTTACAAAACAGACTGCAGTCATGCCTGTATGAGTTGCTGGACACTATCAGAATATAACCAAGAGACAGGATCATGGTAAGGAAAGTTGTTGTCAGGGGAATGTTGGTCTTACTGATGAGTCGTTCAGTATATACTTTTATCCCAAGTAACAGCAATGTATTCAGATACATGTCATAGAGAAGCAGGTTGGGGTTAAGGAGCTCTAGGATGCCTACAGGTTGCTACTCCATCTTGCATCCTGGTCTTTGTGTGTGGTGATCATGTAGGGAGACCTTATGGAAGCACTCCTTACCTGGGATCCGATGTCGTAGTACATGGAGTTGACAACATTGTCCAACAGGTTGATATCCAGCTTCTGAGAGAAATCCAGCAGCTGTCTGGCTGCATGATCCGCCAACATGGTCATCTCTGCTGGCATGGAGCTGCAGCGGATACAGCGGGGGGAGAGAGGGGGCATATCACCTTTAAACCCACACATGTAGACTTACTTCTGAGGCCATGGACTCATTGTTTTTTCTATTTTGGCCATCCATCTACACTAAAACAGTGTGGTTGTCCCCTGAAGCTGATACATTTGAAATGGCTTGTTTGTAGCTTGATAAAACAACTGTTTACCTGTGTTTAAAAACACTGTGGAATAAACTAGTATGACCAGGGAGAGACCATCATTTACACTTTAACACATGTGCCTGGTCAGCTGCTTGGTCCTGAGAACCATTTGAAAAGAAGGAATTTAGTGTGACATGTTTGGTAGATGCCAGTGTGTTCAAAGAATGCCTTTGTAAAGACAGCAGATGGCAAGGACACTACAAAGTGAGCCAAAACCTAAAACATAAAGATATGTGACCTTATTTGAGCCAATGCTGTCATGCTACAACATTCCGTCATTTATTTGAAGTATGCAGGAATTGAATGAGTTAATCTAACCGGTTCAAATCAATATATTAGTGTCAAAGAAAAATGTATTCAGATACAACGAATACTATAGAAACGTTCGGTTAACAGGTTGGTCAATCCCTTCGCAACTGTATAAAAGCACACATATAGGCCTTAAGAGTGAATGTATTTGGGGAAATATTTCGCTATTCTGATGGCTTTGCCACACGTAGGATTTCAGCATTAAAACGATGTTTACAAAAAGTCATTTGAAATATGGCCAATCTCGTTAATCCTCCCGAAGACGACGCTTTACTGCAAAACGCCCGGGATATTTCACCGCCTGTAACAGTGACAAGATGCTGACAGTCCTTCCTGTGATTCCATATTCAGCCAGTGGTGTGCCAAACCGCTGGGACACTTCCAAAAAGGTGAGTAAATGCTGCGACTAGACCGTGGGGATTATCCTTGACACACATAATACTGTGGGATAGGCCCAAAAAAGTGCGTGTGGTCGCAGCCTAGCTGGTAAGTACAGGTTTGGCGCACTATAAATGTGAAACCACATGGTGAGCGGATTGGCGAGGAGCTGATGGAGGAAACAGCGGCCCACCGTGGTAAACCTAGATCACCCCTCCCTCATACACAAGGCTGCATGTACTAGCCACTCTTCTGCAGCCCATACAACCGATGCAAACATTCTAAATATAATTTACCAAAACGTGTGAAACAAGGAACATACACCATATCGTTACTCGTATACGTTTACGTCCACATCAATCATGCATTTAAATCAGAACCGACACACAACAGTTGAATAGCGTGTTTTAAACTTACCCAATGTGTCTTGCACGTTGAGTATGAAGCCTGTTTGATCCAAGAGAGCCGTTCTCTTACACAAGTAAAGTGTATATTCAACTAGCGAGTTAAATTTTCAGTGGAGAGTGTGAGATCTTTGCTTATCTCATGGTCCACGTTTCTTCAAGCCCACACTACTCTACTCGGATCGGCTAGTTGCTTAGCTCCTCGGGCTAACAAAACATCAGCTCACATTCAGGTACACCGTGTAACGTTTTCAGAGGTCCACACGTCCGATGCTCTACACTGGGTCGCACTCAATATATTCTAAATAGCAAAATAAACTGAAACCAAATTCACCTCCAAAATCTATGATAATCCGCTCAGTTAGCTGCTAGCAAGTTAGCAAGCTATCGCACCAGTCATTGATTCCTCCGTTCTCCGTGGCTAACAGTTAGCTGTTAGCGAGTTAGCACGCTATCGCACAAGTCAATGATATCTCCGTTCCGAGCTGCTAACGGTTAGCTATTAGCACGCTAACGCACTAGTCATTGATTCCTCCGCTTCCCGTGGCTAGCAGTTTAAGTGAAGCTAACAACGATAGCTTTTACGGATACACCACATCCAAAAATATACTCTCGACTTGTTTTATTTGTTGTGCTTCTCCTCGTATGAAGTGTATTCAAGCAGTGGTGTGTGTGTGTTTTAATGTGTGTGTGTGCCAGTGTGTGAGTCTTCCTCTCCGTTCATGCTCAAGACCAGGACCGGTTGAAACCGGTTCAGGCCAGGATATTCCGTCTCGGCCCATGGCGAGCGCCGCGGAAAATTTTGGACCAGGTACACGCCCCTTGCCGAAGATTGATTGGTGCAGCAATTTAACCAGAGCCGGCTCTTCATTGGCCCAAATGAGCAGTCAATCGAATTAAATCCGCCCCCGTCTCTCTTGAGAGCGCAATATGTTTGTGTTCGTCCTTGCTTGGACGCACCCACAAATTGGGTTGAATTTATTTAACGTTTAATGCATTTTAAATTGTATTTGTTCATTTTCAACATGATAAAAAATGTAATGTTAAAATAAAGGTATTTCTGTAATGTTATAATAATATATATATTGTTATAACGCACTTTACATAAAATCAATGACCTCAAAGTGCTACAATGCAAATTAAAAGATAAATACAACATAAAATACTAACTAGATTAAAAATAAAAAGAACAAAGAAAAAATAATCATTTCAAATAGCAGTTTAGCCAAAGGCTTTTCTAAAAAGATGGGTTTTTAGGCCTTTTTTTAAAATAATCCAGTCTGTGGGGCCCTTAGATGGTCAGGGAGAGCATTCCACAGACTGGTTATCACTTATTATTACTGAAATATTATTCATAATATGAGTCACCAAGCACTCCAATGGGAAAACAATAAAAGAGGGCCACGACAATTTATATTTTTATTATTTACATTTTTCACAATAAATACAAAGTGATAGTGGGAATGTCTTAAGTCAAATACAAACTCAAACGTATATGTTATATGATTAGCCATTCGACAAGTAAAAGGTTTATATTTTAGATCTTGCTCGATAATTACAAATCCACGGGAATTTAGGAAATAAATAATGTAAGCATACATCCTTGCAATTAATTAAACACAAAACAGTGAAAAAGATAAACCACAACTGACACAAAAACACAAATTACCCTTGAAGGGAAGGTGTCATACAAATGTATACATGTCATAGTTGTATGAAATTAAATGTGTTTTCCTTTCAACGCTACGAAGTAATACTTTTATGGTCTTTTCCTATACCGTGTGTCAGTTAGCTAGTTTCACTTTCCTTGACTGCAAATGAAACCCATCCGTTCTAGTTCTCATCGTTTGCCTTGCTTAATGTGCTGCTGTTTTCGACATGCAGGCTTGTCTTGTCACTCTGTTCCTCTGGCTGCTCCTCCTGCTGCTGCTCCTCACTGTCGTCCGAGTAGGTCTCCTGACCGTCTGAGAAGTTCTCCTGGTCGTCAGAGTAGTGGTAGCTTTCATCCGCTGACTGGATACTGTCCTTCTTGTGACTTCTGACCAAGCGCTCTCCCTTGCACTCCTCCTCCTCCTCTTCCTCTTCCTCTTCCTCCTCCTCCTCCTCTCCATGTTTGGTCTCTCCTCCAGCGAGGTCTGAGCCCAGGCTGTCGACATCGAGGGACTTCTTCCAACAGCCAACAGGGAAGTCTGAGTTGAAGCTAAGAAAAAAACAAACAAACCAAATTATTCAGATTAACAGAAACAAATCAAATTGTGCCCTTATTTTGTCCAACTAATTGGATGGTGTGACCAGTGGATGGGGATATGTAACTAATGGGCAGATTTTTTTTACATCTTGTAACGGCTCATGGACATCACACCTGGTGGTAAAATATGTCCCATTAACACAGCAAATACCTAGATCTGGAGGCACTAGAGGTCTTGTGCACAGACTTGGGAGTACAGTTTCCTGTCCTCGACAGGAAGTCGTCCGTCAGGCCACACCCACGCAGAGCCTCCGTGTAACGCCGCTCTACTGCCGTCTTGGCGTTCATCTGGGGACAGAGATTACCTTTATTGATCCCACACAATAATATAATAAATCTGCAATATTCTATAACTCTTTGTTATCTTACCGAAGTCTTATAGATGGTCAGTTTTAGGTAATGCTTTACAGTCTTTTCTTGCTATGTAATATTGTAAATATATTGTTAAAGATGTGTGTTATTAATACAAAGCAAGGCAAAAGCTGCAGCATAGGGGAAAGGTAAAGGTTTTTTCCCCCGGTTCTTTGTTTGAACACTCTCCTCCTCTTCCCTCCACCTGCTCCTATCACCTCTCACCTGCGCCACTTGTTCCAGGAGCAGAGGTCTCTCCTTCACGCGCTCCTTGATCTCCTTGATCTCCTGCTGGTACTCTCTCTTGCGCTGGAGGTCTTGTTTCCTGGGACAACAGAGGAGCAGGGCCGTGTCCACATTGGCCTTGGTTGGCCACCGTCCATCACCCAAGGAAGAAAAGTCGCCCATGACTGGCCAACCCAATAGCCACCCCAAATGGATCTTTTCTCTGATTATCCATAACAGCAGTTTTGCTGTTTGTTCACGTCCCTATTATTGAATGTTCAGACCACTGAATTAGTCTGCGTATGCCGAGGAGACTCCCAGAGGTGTATCTATACCAGCACCCTCATGCCACCTCCAGCTCGACATAAAGCAGCTCTGGTTAAGGCGACTAAAAACATTTTCAAACACGGACGAAATTAAGACATCTAACATGCAGATAATATTTTATTATTATATTGACATAAGATCTATTTTTTTTACATTTCCAGTCTATTTTATTAGTCTAGTCCTTTATCTAAGAAACAGTCCCAAAGGGCTTCACAGGCCCAGATTAAACAACTCTTAAACCCTCTAAAGGAGAAGAGAAATCTCCCCAAAACTCATAGGGGAGAAAGCTTGAGAAGGAACATAGAGAGGGACCACTCTTTCCAGGGACGCTAGGAAACCTTGAGAAGACACACTTTCTTTCTAGGGATGGTTAAAAACCTTGAGAAGGAACACTGTCCTCCTCGGAAGGATGGTGTTGGTATTGCATGAATCTGGTGTAGTTTTGGTGTAGGTGTTGTAGTACTACGGGCATGGATACTGGACTTGGCTCCAAAGCGGTCCTACCTGAACTCCCGAAGTTTGGCCGGGCAGGTCTCAGCGAGGGCTAGGTGGGGGTCGTTGGCCTGGGCACGCCTGAAGATCACCTTCTGCAGCTTCTGCTGCCTCCGCCTCCTCTTCTCCCGCCCGCTCTCCTCCTCCTCCTCGGCCCTCCTTTTCTCCTCCAGAACCTTTCTGCTCGAGGGGGAGACAGGCCAGTCACACAAGAAGGAGGTGGGGGGGAGGAGCATAGGGTGCTGATGGAATCAGGCATTGAGGTGGTGGGAGGAGGTTCAGTCTTAAGGGAGGGGAAGGAGGCATTCCATGACCCATAGGGAGGCTATGGGGTCACTCAGGATACAAGTTGGACGAGTGGAGGAGGAGGAGGCGCATATGGGGGTCATCCATAGCAGTGTCACCACAAGACACGCTCTACAGGAGACTAGGGTGTCTACACGGCAGACATGCCATCTAATGCCGCCGATCGGGGGTCTAGGCAGATGGGACCCCTGACGTGAACCTCTGGAGATACCTCACAGCCTCCTGGCGTTTCTTGGAGGCGTCAGTGACCTTTGCTGGCAGGAGCTCCAGGCTCCCGGAAAGGGAGGAACAGAGACTGGAGGTGGGCGTGTGGAGCGCCCGGGGCGACACGTAGGGCCAGCGGGTCGGCTTGGGACTCCTTTGCTCCTTCTCCATGCTGGCCAGGACGCGGTCGCGGTTGGAGGCGATCTGGGAAGTCCTCAGTGTGAAGGGCTCGCAGGAGGTGACCGGCCGCACCTCCTTGCGGTTCTCCAGGTGCTTCCTGAAGAGGCGGTGCTTGGCGTCGAAGTCGGGCACGTCCACGTTGATCTTGGGCCTGTGTGAGAAGTCCCCTTCTCCGGGAACAGGCTCCCTGCTCTTCTTCCTTTCGCTGAGGCTGCGAGCCAGCATGCTGGGGGGCATGGCCGAGCTGTGCAGCATCTCCTTGGCCCTCATCTGCATCTTGATGGAGCGGTACAGCTGCTCCTCCTTTGCATGCTCCCCCGCCGCGGCCGCGTACACCGCCCTGGGCACCGGCTGGGCGCGGAAGGGCTTCACATCCTGCTGGGAGGAGGTTTGGGGCTGCTGCTGCTCCCGCTGCTCCTTGCGGCGCCGCTCCCGTTCCAGGAAGCTGAATGGCTTTGGGGCGATGCGGAGGTTCTGGACCCGCTGCTGCTCCGTGCGCTTCCGCTTGGGTTGCTCCTGCAGCTCCTCATAGAGGGCAAGGCGCACGTGCGCGGGCACGGGGCTGGCGCGGAACGTCTTCTGGCACTCGCTGAGCTCCTCCAGCTGACGCCGCATCTCCACGTTCTCCAGCTCCACCTCAGAGCGGCTCTTAACACCGCTCTGCCGTCGCTCCACCTCACGCCTGGTCATGGCGAACGGCTGCGGGACCGTCACGCGGTGTCGCCACGCTTCCCTTTTGTTCTCCTCTTCCTGGTGGCTCCGCCCCTTGCCGTCCTTCTTCCCCTTCCGGCCTCCCCCAGCCGGCAGACTGTGGAGGGAGGATGTGGAGGGATGGCGATGTTGGGGGTGGAGCTTGAAGTCTAGCCACATGTTCTTGATTTGCTCCTTGGTTGAGGAGCACAGGCCTTCCTCCTCTTCGTTCCCAGCCCCCTCGTCTTCGTCATACGAGGGACCAGAGAACCTGCGGAGCTCCAGGGCCGAGCAAGTTTTTCTTAGCCCACATGACATCCCTGTATTTAGATCGACACACAGGAACCTGAAGGAAATAAAAGCACGGTAACCCACAGTGTACACATAGTATGAACGTAAAACACATAGTATCACTAAAAACACAGTGCCCATGTAAAAACACATAGCAAAGCAACAGACATGCAAAGTGTAACAGTAAAAACACTTTTAGTATTCTTACTAACACATAATATGCATAGGTTTTGTAGTTACTCCCATTTTAAGTGCTTTGGGTGGCCTCTGGCTTCAAAAAATAGTTATATAAATAAAGTCTGTTTACCATTTACAATAGGTTTTGTAGCTACTCCCATTTTGATTGTAGTTTTTTTTAGTTTTCAGCCTCCCTTGTAAGGGACTTTGTAAAAAAGTGCAGTCTGCTAAATGACTAAACCTAGAGCGTACCTGCTCTGCGTGCCGGGGTCCTGGGCGTCAGGCTCGGGGGCCAGGCCACTGAGCTGCAGCTTCTTGCGGTACATGTTCTCCAGCTCTGCCATGGTGCGCAGGTGGGCACGCTTCAGCTCCTCCAGCTTGCCGTAGTACTCCTGGTTGGAGAAGAAGATCTCCCGCAAGTGGGGGTGATCTCCCTTACCGGGGGCTCTGTAGTCTGGCCCGAAACGGACCCCTTCCCGCTCCTCCTCCTCCTCCTCCTCCTCGTACTCAGTGTCTGAGAACTCCATCTGGTGAGGGTCGAGGGTCAGAGTTTTCCAAAAGTACATGAGATGCAATTTTCTTTTCCAAATACACCCAGAAGTACGATGGGTAAACCAAACCAGCCCACAAGTTGGTACATTCCACCAAGGAGGTGACTGATCAGTCACTTGATCTTCACATCATACATCCGGGGAGAAAGTCCCATTTCTGATGTCACTAGTAAATAGATTTTAAAATGGCTTCTGACCAGTATATGAAAGGTGTGAATGATGTTTGTCAGAGGGCCAAGGATCTTATATCCTTCCATGGCTCCATCGACTAATTGAATTAGGGATACATTTATGGGTTAGAGAGAACATTAACATCTCTTCTTTCTCTAAAATGGAAGTATGGGTCGATCTGGAATGACTTAACCTCAAGGATCACAACCTGAACCTCAATTCCTGCTGAGGAAAGGTAATTGAACCTATATATTTTACAATGTTGCGCATTAATTGAGCTGTTGGTTTGTTTGTTTACTTATTCAAACTTGCCGGGGAGCTTAATTCCGACTACAGGAACATAACAATTATTTTGTTTATGGGTCTTTGCAGTCTTTGTATTTGTGTGTGTGCTCTCGTGCATGTGTGTCTATGTGTGTTTGTGTCTATGTTTGTTTGTGCGTGCATGTAGGGTCGGGGGTAATTACAAGAGGCTTCAGGGACCATAAGCCTATTGACCATATGGCCGACCGGCTCCTGTGTCGGCCTGTCTCTCTGCGTCATGTTTGGGTTCAGAGTTGGAAAACTGGGATTTCATCACGTGTGAAACGTCCAGCTCCCGGGTAAAATAATGAGGAAAAGGTTGGTATGGAGGGCTCATCAATGTTTACGTTGGCACAGACAGTAATAATCCGTGAAGAT
>OOFH01076104.1:0-11325 GCA_900323355.1 Merlangius merlangus
GAGAGAGAGAGGGCGAGAGAGCGAGAGAGAGAGAGGGAGAGGGAGAGGGAGAGGGAGAGGGAGAGAGAGAGAGAGAGAGAGAGAGAGAGAGAGAGAGAGAGAGAGAGAGAGAGAGAAAAGAATGGGATTTCCGGAATTTCCAACCAATGAGCGGATTCCACATGCGGACACGAAGCACTGCATGCGACGCACGCGAGAGGTGCAGCGGAGAGATGCGATTGGTGCCCTATACAAGAAGACCAGAGCGATTCCGCAATAGTCAACCACAGCGGACGGAGAGAGCGAGAGAAATCTTAACGGGAACTTAACCACATGTTTAAATGAGCGTCTTGCGTACATTATTTAGGATCACATATTCACAGGAATATCCCGTCGTCGTTGTGGGGATGTGAAGATTCAACCATTTCTGTCAAAGATAGAAAGACGCAACCGGCGAGTAATCCCAACAACTAGCTAGCCAGCGTTTACTTAGCTAGCGTGCTAACCGTTAGCCCTCAAGCTTCGCAACCACCATTCAATTTCGGTGTGGTCTCCAAATCAGCCGGCCATCCCGTGTCGGTGTCCAAAGAGCAAGCAAAGTGTGTTGCGGGACACTTCCGACAAAGCTACTGTGTCATTTAACGGAAGAAAGCGCCTTCAAAGGTGAAGGTTGGAGGCGTAGGACGAAGGGAAGCGGTGTCCTCAAGTGACCATTCACCATGGACAACGCACACACAAAGACGGTGGAAGAAGTTTACAGCTTCTTTAACGTTAATGAAAGCACCGGTCTGGGTCTAGAGCAGTTCAAGAAACAGCGAGAGAAATATGGACCCAACGGTAAGGATTGACACTGTGGGTCAAAAGTGAATGAGTTAGAGATCCCTATCGGCCATGACTTAGATGTTTTTTAAACGGGTGACATTCTGTGCTATCCTAATTGTCAACTCAACCGGCACGATTTAATGTGGACGTTGCAGATTTAAATACTCTGCGATGAGCGGTCCGACACACGGCACTTGTAGATGTGTCTTTACTTTTTAAGTTTCTTAGATTTATGACCGCTCAAACCAATGTATAATGATGGCTAAACATTTATTTATGTCCGTCTCTCTTTTGTCCATGGGGTGAACCGCAGAACTGCCAGCGGAAGATGGTAAGTGCGACACTATTTTTAATTAATTTAAAATAGATGGTATTCTGAATAAATTGTATTGAATGCTGATGTATCGCAATAAAATGTCTTCTTGTATAGGTAAATCTCTTTGGGAGTTGGTGGTTGAACAATTTGAAGACTTGCTCGTGAGAATCCTTCTTCTCGCTGCCTGCATATCGTTTGTAAGTACAAAGTATATTGTGTTATTTCACTATGGGAAATGTGTAAACGTACTTCAGTACACTGGTTTACAGTGACATGATAAATATTTGAGTCATCTTGGCTGCATACCATTTCCTCAAAAGAGGTACAGTTAGTTTTGTGAGGACAGAAAGACCTGGCGTTCTTCCAGATGGGTAGTGTAATTCAGTTTATGGACATATTAATCTTATTGACTATGTGCAGAAAACACTCTATGAGTGACCTGGACAAGGAGTTGGAAGGATCTAAAATATGTCCGGTGACGGAACATGGATGATATCTGAAATTCAAATAGTCACTTCACATCCTACCTCCACTTTTTCTATTTTGTCAGTGTGTGCACTTGCTCTGGTAGCATATCGTTGGTAAATGATCAAGGCATTCATAGAAATCACTGATACATGGGAAACGTTCATGTTCAACCAGTTCAAATCGTACTATGGTTTGGCTCTAAGGATCTACACCCACCACACTAGTTGGGGAACAGATCATCAGTCATAATTTGGATTTCTAATCATCTTTTGAAATTAATCGATTTCACTGTTTGTATGATTAAAATAATGCTGCGTGAATTGTTAGTAAAAATGAGAAGCGACTGTTGACTACTCACTGTTCCTTTTTATTGTGCAATACATGCCATTTGTGCTTTATTCATGATAGTGGTTTGTAATGTCAGCAATAGCATCTGATTCATTTTGGTGGTGATTTGGTCAAGATCTTTATTGTGTATTCCCAGTTCAACGCCTCAAGCTCTCAGTACTAAGCTGAATATGTAGTCTATCCACAGGGCAAACTGTCAACTGTCATTTGTGCTCCACCTACCAGTTAGAAAATCCAGGGTAGAGTTTTCTGTACCATAAATAATAATTGGTAGAATCAAATCTTGACACCAGGAATTGTTATTTAAATTCCAAATTCTAATAAATGCTGAAAAATTCAGTATGATTTGCGATTCTAGTTTCTATGGAAAGCCTGAGGAGGTTTTGAAAATAATAGTCGTAAAGTTATGCTATCCTACTAAATTACAGAAAAATAAACATGTTCATGGAAGTTAATTTGACTGGTTTGCCTTGTGTTGTACATGCTGTATTTGAAAAGGGCATGTACGACATGATCTTAGAACCTTTGCCATCCCTTTTGTATTTTGTTTGTATGAAAGCGTGGTAGTGTGAATAATGCATCCTTATTCAAACATGTCAATATGCATTTCTTTTATCGTTTTATAATACAGTTGATCTAATATGATCTTGTGCAGTTCCACTGCAATCAATTTCAGAGTGAATGAGTATTTGTATAATTCTGTGGTCTGAACCATTTTTCTTGTGTAGGTTCTTGCTTGGTTTGAAGAAGGAGAGGAGACCGTCACAGCTTTCGTGGAGCCCTTTGTGATCCTCCTGATTCTGATAGCAAATGCTATTGTAGGAGTATGGCAGGTATGCATACTTTTTTCTTCTTCTATACCTTACTTTTTCTTTGTTCAATGCACAATGTACTTTTTCTTTGTTCAATGCACAAATTTGACTGCCTATAATGCAGCCTCTCTCTTATCACAGACTTGTAACTGCACCCCTCAGTCTCCTCTCAGGCAGTGAGCTTGCACAATGGCGACTAAACACAGATTCTGGATGTGCTTACCTGGGTGGGCAGTCAAAGATACAGCCATGGGAGCTGCTTAAAACTTGTTTGGAATATAGTGCATGCATGTCAATCGATTGCTTATTACCGAATGTGTCTATACCGCAGGATGGGATGTGTTGAACAGAAATCCTGGCTGATTTACATCTGGACATAGACAATGTCACAGTTCTCCTGATTGCTTAAGAAACTTTCCTTAAAAGTTCCTAGGAATGGTTCTGCCTCAACTTTAGCTGTATCCACTTGATATTATTGTATGGGGTAGTTAGTTTGAAATAAGTGTCTTTCATTTATTCTGTTATGTGGGGGATATTGGCGCACTCTGAGGTAACACTCGCGACCCAGCGAGAACATGCAACCTCCACATAGACATACCAGAGTGGAACGACCATATATTCTATTTTGGTATTCCATAATTGCAATCAAAGCTTGGAATATGTCCAGTTGGTCAAAGTCCACCTTGATGCTGAAAGGCTAATGAGCTGATCCCTCGCATTAAGCTCTCCAGTCCCAGCTGTTCATCTTGAGGGAATCTATCATTGCTAACTATGTCTACAACACGCTATAGGAGTGCGTAAGGAAGGACCTGGGAAATAATTTAAAATATAATTGAGAAATGAAAATGGGTTTCACAATACCATTCGTTTCCCCAAAGGGCTCTTCTTTGAGTTGTTGCCTTGTGCTTGTTAATGTGATGGCTGCAGTGTGTGACTGAGAGAATAGAGAAAAAAGAGAGAAAAAAGGACATATTAATAGACCTCATTTGAAGGCCTGTGGGTCCACACAGCGTTCCCCATCCAGAGTAAGGATAGATTTGGTGTCCCAACGGACCCCTCGGGGCAGAGAGACCAACCTTATACATTCTGGTTTCCTTCTTTCAGTCAACGAAAGCCCTTTCTGTCCTACTTTCGCTGGTCTGGGCTGAAGTAGTGTTATTAATTAACCCTGCTGACCTGGGACATCCTAGTCTTAACCATCCACTGACATGGACCCTCTCAAATATAAATATTATAAAGATGACTGCTTTTAGTGTCCGTCAACTAACCGGCTGCCTGAAACTGACTCTTATTCTCAAGTTTAGTTTACAAGGTACTTGGGCTAGCCTCACTACCTTATTTCAAGCTTTGGATAAATTGTAAAAAAAAAACGCAAATCATTGTGCTTATCTTTCCCTGCGTGAATTGTAGTCAGCGGACCTCTGCTGCAGAATCGTGTCGATACATTTTTTTCATTTCAGTCTCACAATTCTGTTTCAACCAATCACGATGCCAAAGAAAGAATCGCTAAGAAAGGGCGATCACTGGGTTTTGCGGTGCGTGTGGGCTGTGAATACTTGTAATGTATACTGCAGGACTGCTTGCAGTATACATTCATTTTAAATAAAGCATTCGATTTATTGATCGAAAACATACCTAACATTTGAAAGTTCAGCCTCAGCAAGTCGATTTGTGTGTTTGTCTTTGTGAAATGACTAAATTATTTTTAATGCCTCGAACATGTTCTTAAGCCACTGAGAACTTCTGTGTTCTTCAAAAGAAACTATATGGATGACTGCTTCCCAGAAGGTCCTTACAACCACCCAGAGCATTGCAGTCCTGTATTTGATGGGTCTATTAAGTGGTTGTGCTAATAATATTGTGTGCCTCACAGCAAGCAGGGTTGTTGCAAGAAAAGCGGTGCAGGAGAATGATAATGGCAGCGAGGTATCATCGGCAGGGGCTTTAACCGAATACCCTTACGTTTCAGATGATGAATGGATTCTAACTGGTTTTCGGCAGTTCTATTGACTGATGTGTCTGCACAGACCTGATCGCTGGTAGTTTGAAGCCCCTTTTTTTTTAGTTTTGCCACTACTGATAAAGCACGCGCACACTGGTCATGAACTTGACTGGGCGCAATATTTGCGGACTACTTGTACAACCAAATGAGGGATGTTTAAGTGTTATGACTGGGGTATTAATTAGGCCAGTCATGCATGTGGGAGTTGAGATCCTGTAATGAAGTGGTGTCCCATTTAGGCTTTGTTGAATCCTGTGATCTATATTGTGGCACGAAAACCAGTAATTAGTCCTACATTTACAAAAATAATGATCTTCCAGTCTTACCGGCTTGGGTGAAGCAAATTAAACAAATATAGACCATCCAACCCTGCCTGTTATCACAATGGTTTTGCTAGTGTATGGCTACCCACAAAACATAATGTATACAGTGTATAGGTACATACCAATTCTTAATAATAGGCAACATTTTAACATAAAATAATTTTATATTAAAAAAATAAGGAATGAAATTCAAAGAGGATTATAGATGAAGATTGACAAATCTAGTCCATAGGTTGAATCCAACACTTCTCAATGGCGGAGAAAACCAGAAAGGGAGGGAACATTTTTTTCAGTTTTATTTCAAAATCTTGCTGTCTTCGCTACTTTCTTTACCCCTCTCGAATCTTACCCATATCACCCTTTTTTAATTGTGTTTTTTAGGAGCGCAATGCAGAGAATGCCATAGAAGCGCTGAAGGAGTATGAGCCAGAGATGGGGAAGGTTTACCGCCAAGACAGGAAGAGTGTCCAGAGGATAAAGGCCAGGGACATCGTGCCTGGAGACATTGTGGAGATTGCTGGTAAGATGCTAAATATTCTTAAGATACTAGAAAACCAAAATATGTGCTTTTAGACCCATGGGAATTGTTGCTGTGTGGTCTATTATCTTGACTATTGGATGCCTTGTAACATGTTCAGGGGGCCCAAAACCTTAACATTGATGTATGGTCTTACTTATCCCCTGAAATATAATTTTTTGCATCTGCAAATAAAAATACTTTTGTGCATTATCCCCTGAACTCGGTTGCTCCTTGATCACCTGAACTCATAGCCCGGTGGAGCTCAGGTCAGCTGAGAGTAAGAAGAGTCTTGATGATGTATGACTGCATTGCTAACGTGCAAAGTGGCCTGTCATAGCAAGCCTCTGGGATACATTTGTGGTGGTTGAGCATGAATTATTTTTTGTTTTGTTTTCCTGAAAGGGTTAAACTCTAGATGTAGTATTATGTGTTGAAGGGTTAAAAGTAGGTAGACAGATTTGGTTTGCTGTCAACCATTTTGTCATTAATAGTTGCCAACCAGGGGAACCTATTTTTCGTGGTTCCTGTTAAAGGCAAGCCAGTTTAATATCAGGACTTCTCTGATGCATGGGGGTCCCAGGCAAGCTTAATCCCTGGGTGCCAGACTGGCAACCACTCCTGAATGTTTGTATTGGGTCGAGTATTTTTCAAACACAGCTTTGGCTGAGTCAGAGGCAGCTGGGCGCTCCTTTCCGAGATAGCCTCTTTT
Source organism: Merlangius merlangus (assembly GCA_900323355.1). NCBI lineage: Eukaryota > Metazoa > Chordata > Actinopteri > Gadiformes > Gadidae > Merlangius > Merlangius merlangus. The sequence goes on from OOFH01076104.1 coordinate 6,300, forward strand.
AGTACTTAAAGAACTGTTTTTATGAATGCGTTTGTTCCCTCATATCATTCATGGTCTATTTTTGGCTGTGTTGCCGACCCACTGCTGAAAAAACTCACCTGCATTTATGAAGGTGTCTTCTGTAGATAATTCCAGACAAACATCGGTAATAGGCCGCAGTGGCCTGACAAAACCAGGTTATGCTAGTTACACGGATAGTCATATCCATTTAATGATGTAGACAGTCAGTAAAAGAAAAGAAACAACCCTTTTTTTTTATGGAAGGAGCTTGCCATACACTTAGTCAAATGCAGTTTGCTTTATTTTTATCGTACTTGACGTCACAGCTCACGGTGTAAAAATAAAAATAATCGTTAATATGGATTTATGTGGCAGGCACCTTTTTTAAATGTGACGTCAAAGACTGTTATCTGTCACCCTGTTAGTGGGCCGTAAAGTTTTCTCAATCTGAATACGTAGGTGTTCTGCAGCAGACAAAGGCACAATGTACTCTGAGAAGCCTATTCCTGGAAGAGAGAGGTCCCAGTACGTTTACCCTTTCAGTAGTGGAAAGCAGAGAACTCCTTACTAACATGCTGCCCCAAAACACTTTCCAGGAAGAACACCGTATAAGGTTGTCCTATAACAAACTAAAATGACATTGCATAATCATTTGGATGAGGCTGTTTTTTTTAAGCTTGCTATTTCACAATGGTCATACCTCCTTTTAAAATGTACATCCATAACGGTAAGCTATCATTTTAGGTTGATATACAGCGACCTTATTTGGGCAATAGGACTGAATTCCTGTGAAGTAAATGATTGGGAAAAAATGTTGCGGAATTTGCAGGAACCAATCTCTAAATGGAGAATGTGCTTTTATTTGAAGTAGGCTGTCTTATATCAGGCATTGCTGACTGGGATCATCCAAATTTCAATATTCAAACAGATGTATTTTTATATTGTGCATTTCTTTGTTGAATTGGCTCCACAAACAATCTTACAAACTGCTTGCTTGTAAGAACTAAGTGTGTTCACTAACCATGAGAGTTAAGCAAATCCCAAATCGTATTCATGTCATTCTCTTTCAAATTGCATAGCATGAATGCCTGGCTACAAATAGTTTTTACCGGTCACCTTTCCCCCCAAGAAATCCTTGGGAGAGCCCTAGAACAGTTGGATAAATAGTATTGCCTCCAGTACATCTTTAGTCTTCCCACACTGCAGATTTCTTTGTCAACCGCTAAGTCAACCTTGACGATCGAATGGAAGGTGTCAAAGTGGTATCCAAGTATTTAAAAAGTATCTTCCCACAAAACTAATAAAGGATAACTTGGGTATTTTAACATTTGGGGCCAGCCATTAAATATATATATTTATAGCCACATCCAGTTTTGTTTTTTTTACCATCTTGGCTCCAACACCGCCTGGCTGGTGGATTTATCTTCTCAGAGGTTGTCAACGTTCACTTTGTCGCCTGGGGGAATAGAAAGGCAGGAAGTACCATTTAGAAAGGCCACAGATTTGGAATGATAATTAATTTGTCCTCCAGATGGCCACTCTTTTCCCATGTGTTTAAAGAGTGTCTGATAAGTCTGTCTTCTGTCCTCAACCAAGTTATCCATCTGTGTTTTATCTCTGTTGCCGGCCCCTTCCTCTTGTCCCTGTCTCTTGTTTTAAGCCTCGGACAATCACTCACTAACTGCATCGCTCACGTTCACTTTACACATTTTTTACTTCACGGAGCCCCACAGTCTTCCATGGGAAACCCATAGGGGTTACCACTGTTGCTAACAGAAATCAAATGAAAACATGCATACAAAGTGTAATGTCTATTTGTGTAAGCTGGAGGTTGCTCCGATGAACTTCCTTTTCATGAGAACAGCAGGAGAGTCCCTTGAGTGCTGCAGACTGTGTGAAAAGGACCCAGGAAGCTGTAGTCCTATGTGGTAGCATGGTCATAAAATAAACCGCTCTCTGAAGTTTATTTTTTCAAAAATGTGTTCATGCGCTTATCGTGTCACTTTAACCTCCTGCATGTGGGGTTCTCGTTTGTTAAAATGTGCTGAAGTGTATCAGATGGTAGTGGTGGTTCCCATTGTGTCAGGTGTCTATGGTTGTTGCAATGGTTTTCTCTGAGGCAGCCTTTCCTAACGGCAAGTCTGGAACACAGTGTTGATTAACTGTCAAGAATGCCTACCTGTCAGGAAGAGGTCTTGATCGACATGCAGCCACACGACCAATCACGGCCCGCACACAGTAATTGCAAAAACAGACTGTGGTGAAACGAATGTGATTCACGGCAATTGGTCAGCGCTCCAAGGATAAGATAAAACGGCCCAGTGAATAGTCTGTGGATGTAACCAACGATTGACGTCAGGATGGGTTACATGTTGAGGAAATGCAAATGAACGCAATAGGGTGAGCAGCGGAAGCGGTTGTCCATGTCATGGGTGCTATGTTAACAGATGCCTATGTGGTAGAAAGGGAGATATTGGAGCCCTAAGAGTTGTGATGAGACTATTCGTTTAGGTATCATTGTCTTTCCTAGTGTGACTATTATAAAAAAAAATATAGCGTCTTGACAAGCGCCTCATCTCTGAATTCTGCAAAGGCCACATGTAACGGAATCTGAAGACCTCCACACAGTTTAAAGGTCCTTGCATTTAAACAATCAAGACTTCCTTAAGCCATGCAGCCTGGGAGTGAGAAACATTTGAAGTGAACGAAGCGGAGGAACTGATGGTATCTTCTAGGAACCGTTGTGAGCACGTTTGATAGGTTTCATAAGTCCTCTGTTCTTTTAACCGACAATGTGACATGTCATGTAGTAGAAAGCTTTTAAACAAAGCTTTTAAACCATGCATCGTTAGAATTAGGGATGTTGGCTATTAGTCAAATAGTCGTAGGTCATTGCTAGGGGAAACCAGAAATAGAAGTCGGTTACAGAACTAGACGTTTTTCTTCCTGGCATTGTGTATCCTTGTAGACTCGCGGTCTAGAATGTGCTCATTGGATAAAATCATTGGATAGTGCCACAGCCATTTCATAAAGGGGTTATCAAGCAAACAATAGGGACGTTTATTGAAAGCATAACGTAACACAGAAAATTGCATACAGGAAACACCAGGAGAAAACATGGTGTAATTTATAGACCTTTCCTCCTAAAAGCCACGCAATGCTGAGACATCACTCATTTTACACCCTCATCCTCCCTATAGAAAGCTTCTAGAAATACACATTTTCCGACATGATTCAACCATTAAAGACTATGTTCCTTAATTGTTCAAAGATTCGAGTTCAGGCATACTATACAATAATAAAACATTGTACATTAATGGGGAAATCCTCTGTCGTGCATCCTTTTGTTCATCCTGTTTGGATGATGATACTGCCACATTGGGCCTTACTGGCTAAGTTAGTTGTCATTTTCATTGTCGGCTAAAAAGTCTGTTCTTGTAAAACGGAGAGATTACCTTTTTTAAGCTGGAGGGTCTTTCCTGGTGTGTTTGGAAGGAGCTTAATTTACCATTATTTGTGAATATGGGGGATTTGTCTGAAAACCATCAGTTTCAACTTTTGAGACAGCGGTGCTTTACACAATGAAGCTTTTGTTATGACACTGAATCCAAATCTTTGTTTTCTGTTTTGGTATGACAAAGTGTTTGGTACTCTTTCATGACAATGTATGTGTATTGCATGTAGAACTCATGCCTTCATGCTCTCATTGTCAGTAAATTTAGGTTAGGCTATGCCTTGACCTCGTTTGTGAACCCTTGGTTATATTGGGAATGTAACCCACTGTTACTCAAGGGCCTATTACCTGAGCTTTTTTGTGGGTTAATTATCATGGCAGAGAATATATAACTAGTTTATATAACCACTCTCCCGTGGCTCTAAAGCCTGATGGTCTGCAGACTGTATATCTAGTATGATGAAAGTTGGTTAATGACGTTGTTTTTGATAGCACCCAAGCTAGAAAACGCCCATATTTGGTATTAACCTTTTCATCACTAGGCCTTTCTCAGGGTTTTGCTGAAAATAACCTATCCAATTGTAAATGGAGTATATCTCCACAATTATAAGGACTTTAATGTGTAATATGGCTAACAAAAACAAGTTGGCAGCTGTGAGATTGTTTTGCAAGTGAAATAATCAATTTGGATACTTCTTGGTAAGACTGACTAAAGCTAGAATACCATCAATGTCATATTTTAAAGTGAGTACCACGTCGTTCATTATCATAAGTTGGAGCCCTGCGGTAATGTAGGGCCATAGCACAGCATCTGATTACGTCTGAAACTAAACCCAGGGCTACGATTTGATGCCAGTAATGTGGATCAAAGAGTAGTAGGTTCAGAGCCTCAAATTAAATAAATGCACTGTTAAAGAATGCACATGTACAATACGCAGGTGTCAATTAAGCCAGTTCTCTTTAATATAGTTTGTGAATTGAAACCATGTTGATGAATACAGCTGGTGGAAGAATGGTATTTTCTCCGTTTCGTTGAGCCACCTTCAGAAGCCAGTGGGAGACAGTGATATCCACTACATTAAAATCTGTTCCATGGCAACAACCATTCCCCGCTTAAAGTTGTTCCTCATCAGTGGATGCCAGTGCAGTATCTGAGCATCCAAAGCCCGCTCCAGGTCAGGTGGTATATTATTTCATAGACTTTAAAATAACATTTTAAATTGACTTGCTGGAAGAGCCCACACAATGATGGAGATGTTGGCATGTTTTCAACATTTTCTTCTTCACTTTGACACATTGTCTAATTTGGCGGAGGCAGTGTTAGTGTGTGAGGTCGGATTTCGTTCCTGATTGATAGAACGAAACCTACTTTTTGCCTTAACATAAATCACACAGTTGAGAGCCCCTGTACCACGAAACGGTAGACGCACCATCCATCTGAAATGGCAAGAAGGAATGGTTCTCACAAATAGTGTACCTGAAACTTCAGGCAGTGTTTTCTAATCTGTTTGAGAATTCTCAATGAGAAGAATTGTATGGGGTATATATCAGCCATTTAACACCCTCGGGAAT
>OOFH01076106.1:0-11090 GCA_900323355.1 Merlangius merlangus
GTGTTTTGCATTGCAAAACTTATCCTCTGTGTTTTGTACAGATCATTGTATGTAGTGTCGCTTTTACGTAAAAAAAGTAATTCCATGCAAATTCACCAAGAACTATGGTGCACAGGGGGAAAAAAAATCTAAATTACTGTAAAATAAAATAAATAAACTATAAACTAAATATTTTTTCTTATTCAAACATGTAACTTCATTTGTCTGTCCAAATGCAGCATCTTTCCATCAACAGTGATCTAAATTACTGTTAGGTTTTGAACAGAAAGTTCACTGTTTTGAACAGAGTATCTAAACATTGGTAAAATATGCTGTAGTTCCACAGCGTTTTGCCGGTAGTGAACATTGACTGGGGCAGGTATCCATGAAATTTGGAAGAAGGCGTCATTGCCAGCATTTGTATCTTAGCATAGGGGCAAGTAACCACAGTTTGGTTCACATGGTCTACTGGTATGCTCACTGTGTGAAGTGTTTAGGGAATGTGAACATGGTTTAGGTAAATTGCCTAAAACGATAGGAAAAAACTGTAAACTCCCCCAAACAGCTAGGACTAATTGAAACACAATCTAAAGGAGAGCCCTTCTAACCAATGAGAGGTGAATAAGGCGATACTTACCCTTACCCTCCTTTGAAAAAAAAAAGATTTGCACGCCGCTCGACATCTGCTGTGTGGAGAGGCGGGTCCCTTCCTGGAAGCGAGCGTCAGAATGTGCACTGTAATGCATGGAAACATGCCCTGGGTCATCCTGTCCTCATTAGATTGTCTGGTCCCTAGGGGGTATCTCCTGGAAGAGCCTCGTCTCCTTGACTAAGTGGACTCTCTGACAGGGCTCCGGTAGCGGGGAGTGGGGAGTCGGGGAGGAGGAGGGATGGGAGTTTGTCCGTCTGTCCAGCAGTGCATCTCAGCTCCATGTCTCAATCTGTACATCTCTTATCAGGGGGATGTATTTTATGTGTCGCCGTTTTGTTTTCCTTTCCCGTATACAGTTACACAATGTGCTTGATTATTACACAGGTTTCGATATTCCGGGGGGGAAAGCCTGTCGGCTCTGTTTTTATTCATTATTTATTAAATGTCAAACGTCTAGTGCATGAACCAACAGTCACATCCCAGTTCACATAAACTGTTGTTTATGGGTGTAAAGGGAGAAGGACTGATACAAGAGGTAGATAAGTATAGCACTGCACAGGTTGTAAGACAACACTGTAGACATCTCAGGGTATTTAGGTGACTGGCTCTGGAGAGCATGGGTAATGCATTAGCCAAGAGGAGGAATCTCTACAAAGGTAAAGTAGTGTGTTGGCCTTGGCTTTAATTAGCCGAGACGTCGCTGACATCCTGCTGAACATGGTTCAACTGCTGGTTTTAAAGCATCCACGTGACAGGAGATGGCATGGGGATGTATGTTGGATTAAAACTTAAAAGGTGCCGTGTGTAGAATGCATTTAATAATTATTTATTAGAATTAGCAATTTATGTCTGCATAGGAAGTGGGCCCTCTTCCACAATGCTGCACTGCCATGTTTCTACAGTAGAACTATTTTACTTGTAAACTATGACCTGAGTTTTACAGACTAAACAAAAAAAAAACTTGAAACATCTATCAAGTTGTCTTCATTAGCGCATCAAGAATATTTTGTTGTTCACAACTCATGACTGGTGCGTGCTATCTATGCAATGGTATTGATTTATACTTAACAGAAAGACTGTTAAACACATGTTTACATACATACACAGCTGTATGTATGGTATATGAATAATGTGTGCTTTATACTTCAGGAATTAACTAATGTGGATGCCTTTTTGGTTTTCATTCTATTCTGTTACATTCTAAAAAGGACTATTAATTTCATTGGCTTCTCATTTGTACTGAATGAATCATTTTAAACTGAAAAAAATACTTTTTTCTTGACTCTTAATGTTGTATTCCTACTGCTCTATAAATGCATTCTACCATCTTTCCTATAAAAATAATAAAAAACAAAACTAGGATGAGAATGACGCAGCATTCCAGCAAGGCAAGAAGATGGTGTCACAGCTAATCAACTAAGACATGCTTCCCCACAGCCTGCAGTTGGCTATAGCTCTACAGAGTAGCTCTACCCTACTACATCAATTCATGGAAAAGTCTGCATTTAACTACAAAAATACACTTCACAAAAACCATCACCACATGAGGACGGTCTGGGAGAAATTAAAATAATGACGATTTTTTTTTTATGGCGAATGTCCTCTTGTTTCTTATTGTTAGTTGAGCAAAGATTAATCCAACATTGGCTTAAAAAAAAGAGTCTGCAATACTTAGTGTATTGTTGTGCATCTGCTTTCGATAAGCCATTTGTCAAAGCTACTAGTAAGTCAGAGTAATGGTAAGAGCAGTTGAAGTCAGGGTCAGAAAAATTATATTCCATAAAGAGGTGACAGTTCATGTTAATCAATTACTTTGGTAAAGTAATTATTTCTATTGCTCATTTGAAAGGGTAATTATTGTCACATCCCTTGACCAGATTCTTCACATGAACTAATCAAATAATATTGTTTAGTTATAAAAAATAATGTTTTTTGTGTGTCTATTTCTATTATGCACTGATTAAACACAAGAAGGTACTTTTTAACCCACTGAATAATCATCAATCAATGAAACATCTTGACTGACACAAATATTATACCTTATTAGAAAGTTGACTGAATGAATTTGATTCCTCTTATGAATGGCATCCGTCCAATCAGCCAATGGAATTAACAAGAATAAATGACAACTATAAACTGAGGTAGGTAGGTAGGTTTCACAGCACAGAGCCAGCCTTGAAACCCAACATTTCTCGTCCTTCTTGTCGGATATCGTCCATCACCGTTTGGTTAACATAAAGGCAGCGCTGGGCCGCTAAATGGTTGAAAACCCCCCTGAAAAATGGACTTTGACAGGCGCAGGCCCCCAGGACTAAAGAATATGGTCAGTTCTAATCGTTTTGAATTCTTCCTCCACTGGGTTAATGTGGAAAATCCTTTAACGTGCCGCTATAGCCTTAGCATTGCATTAGCAGAAGGTACTAATGTTTTGGTTTTTCTAATTTTTATATTATTTCATATTTGGTCGACAACCAATGATGAAGTGCTAGTATTATTATGGTTATTTAAATATCGGCAGGCAATGCATTCCCTCGAAGACCCTTCATGGAAGAAGCAGTATAATAGCAAATTGTAGCATGTCTCTAAACGGATGGGTTGAGCTCCCAGACATGGATATTTAAAAACACATTTATCTTTGTCAGTCATTGTGTATTTCCTGAAACACAAAACAGCCCTTTTCTATTGGGAGACCAACACTGGTGTAAACTAGCTTCCTTGTGACAAAAAAAACAAAAGACAAATATTTGATAATCATTCCAATATATACGAGAGATTGTTGGCATCCATAAAGCAGAAGGCAGCCACAATTAAAAACTGTAAAACAGCTGCAAGGATAGGGGTGGCTGCCTCCACACGTCTGTTCCTGACAGAGAGAATAATCAGCCCATTCACAACCACCTCCCTGTTCTCCCTTACAGGGAGAGAGGGAGAGAGGGAGGAAGCGAGAGAGGGCGAGAGGGAGAGAGAGAGAGAGAGAGAGAGGGAGAGAGATAGAGAGAGAGAGAGAGAGAGAGAGAGAGAGAGAGAGATCATTGACCAAGCAGAAAGCTTTTCTCTTGAAATATTGATTTTTGTAATATATGAGCAGCAAGAGACCTATAATCACTTCTAATCCAACCTGTCATTCACTTCTTGCCGAGAATATAGTTAAAACATTATTGTCGGAGTCCTGCCTCTCCATCAACTAACCTTATGGAATCTTCTCTCTAGAAAGTTTGTTTTCAAGTTTGGCACACATTAAAGGTATTATATGTAACACTTATATCTAAATAAAGTGTTTCAAGTGTTTCCCATGTTGAGCCGAATGCAACATTTTACACATTTTTCTTGAGCCCCACTATTCTACTTCGACTTGGCCTTAATTGTAAGTTAAGCAGCTGATGTATGCATTTGTTAATAATTTATTGATTTCATATTATAAACCAGCTCATAAAGATGCATGGCTATATCGGTAACATAGATATAGTCTAACATTAGCTGAAGCTAAATGCTTATCTGTTCAGGAGAAAATGTCCAAAATCGGCACCCGGGCTAAAAGCTGTCTCTATCTTTCAAATGCCACTGCGAGATTTACCCGTGTTTAAGCACGTCTCTGGTCATGGAGCTTTGTCAAAAGAGGACAAGGCTTTTAAGATCAGATCTAGTACAATCCCTGTTGATCCAGTTTGCTTTCATGCTTTGCTGGCTTTCATGGCTTTAGTGCACTTTGTTTGTGTGCCAATTTGTTTCATATCTGGCATCCCGGGCTGTCGAAATGGGCAGCGAGTGTGTAGTCAACTCAATAGGAAAGTGCTGTGTTAGTGACATTGGCCTTAAAGGGCCCCTATTTGACAACCAGGACCTTTAACAAAGGAGACCATCCTGGCTGTAGAAATGTTCTCGCAAAGCCTGTATTTGGACTTAGCAGGTTTCCTAAATCTCTGATGACATTCCATGATTTACTATACTAATTGTGTTACATTTGGCTTATTTATCAGCCAATATACACATAACCAATATGAGTAGCCAATATGCTGACACTTTTAGTCTAACCCTTAAAGTGCAACACATAGGAAACAACATCCCAGAGACTGACCATCAAAAGGAAACGGTATGTGTTATTAAAGAGTGCAGCGATCCAAAGGGAAAACCACAAGGCAGGACAGATCACTTTACAGTCGTGCAGACCAAGTGGTGTGGGCAAGGGAGTGGGAAAGCCTGCTTTTTAGAGCAGAACTGCACGCGATGGTCTCCCCTTCCCCATTGGCTGCTGGTGATTTCATGACCGTCTTGAGGTTAAGGGGGTAACCTGGCCCCACTCCCAGTGTCCCCCGTATAGTAAAGCCTCAAACCAGCTCCATGTGTTCCCGTTCAGTGGTCTTCTATCAGCCGCCTCCCATCTCCCTCAATGTCCTTTCCCCAGATCAAGGGGCCTACTTGCCGCAGCTATTCAGAGGGGATGACCACATTTGTAATTAGAGTGGTTTCTAGTGTTGCGCAGGCTCGCATGCCGAAGCTTAAAATAGCCCGCAGACCGTGAGCCGGAGTGCGGGCAACGGGACCGCCTTGAAAGTCCCCCCATCAAGGAAACCCCCCAAAGAAACAACAAGCGTAGCATCGCAGAGTCTGGCGAGACTTCAAGAAAAAGTTAGCTATTTGAAACGTTTTTATTGAAATGCTAAAGTTGGTTTTTGAATGTCCTGTGTGCTTGATGAAAATACTACTTTTCCAATGCAAACACCAATCACTTTGAGCGCTGAACAAAGTTCAAACACGAACATTGATGCGAAAAACATGTTAGATCAGTTATCGATTCAGTGTTTTTTTCAGTTTTTCAAGCTCTGCTCTAATGCTGAATATGCTGAATAAAGAATATTTAAAAATTCAGATATTCCGGTGGTTCAGTGTGGTTAATGGTTTTATAAGAATAATGCAGCTATTTCAATGTTTAAACTGAAAGTTCTACCGACTATAAAACACACACACACACATGCAATGAATTTACTTTTTATTTATTTTCCTTTATCCTCTCTGATAATAGAATATTCCTCCACAAACCTAACGAATATCCAAATCTTCAAATGAAGTATCCCGGCCAGCCTGTCTTTGTTCTTTTGATCACTGTATTAACGCATGACTCCATATAGATAAAACAAGATGAGTCCAACAGCCTCATTTAGCTCATTATACTTAATACAGCAGCCCAGAAGTGGTTAACTTTTTTTTTTGCATTAAAACCTTTTTTGCATAAAATACTAATTACTCACTTTGGATTACCTACTCTTTAATCTACTGTTTTTAAAGTGAATAATTAGCATGTTATGGATGTGTTCTAATGCACAAAACATTAGAATGCAGTAGACATTCTTTAGTCTACTGTTTTTAAACTGCTTTCAATGGTTTATACTGCTTTCAAATGCTTTGAAAAACCTCTGGCAAGCTAGCGTGTTCTGAGCGGAGCGTGGGGTCTGTAGAGTCTCTGTTATATGAGTGTGAGTCAGTCATCCAGGTTGAGATGGGTTTGCCTTCGCCCCCTGGCCCTCTGATACAGCATATAGAGAGAGCGTTTTCAAACAAACGTCTCCGCTGAACAAAGGCCTTGAACCCTGGTATGACTCAACTCACCCCGCGTTCTCCGAAGGGCCCTTTCATGTCTGGCGAGTCATCCTTCGTTCTAATATATCTATTAACCCTCTCTGTGGTTGTGCCGCCCCGGTCCATGCCCTACTGTTAGGACCTCTATCGTTTATCTAACCCTAACCCTAACCTTAACCTCTATCTGTTCATCCTCTAACCCTGGAATCGCGTCGTACCATCGTCTTAACTCTCGGCCTATGTGCTTCACATATCCATGTTCTTGTTCATGAAAATCAACTGTTTGAACCTCACTTACCTCTCCATCCCTCCATCTGTTCCTCCTCTAACCCTGGAACCGTGTCGTACCATTGTCTTTCCTCTCGGTCTGCATGTATGCGTATCAGGCTACATTCTGCAGCTCTCCATGTGGTCGGTCTATTCAATCAGGTCCCTTCATGTTTTTTTGATACTCGCTCAAACTACACGACAACAGAAGGAGCACATTCACACACAGATGCACACACAGAAGAACACAGAAGCTCACGCACGCACACACGCGCGCGCGCGCGCACTCGCACACACACAACTTGTAAAAAATGTATAATTAGGCGCATGATTAAAACATAATGGCATTTAAAAACACTTCAATTTTGCTGCGCAGGACAGTTGATTAGAGACATGACTGGGACATATGAAAACATGTTGTCCTATCGTGTCACTAAGGGCATTCCCACGGAACAACCTCTGCGTCTCTGACCCTACACTTCCAGTCGGTGGCTGCCCAAGACAAACATGGGGTTGTTTTTAAGTGTAACGTTAAACCTTAAAAAACCTCAGCGCTCTGTGCCTCCTTTTTGTTCCTTAATGAACCAGAGAGCCAAGAGTAAACCACAAAACCACACATTGAACTGATGAAAAAGTAATGAGAGAAGCTCTTGTTATTCCTCAGTCATCCCTTTCGTTTCTAAAACGATGGTTTTCGGCGCTCGGCTGCCTGGTCTGTGGGGCTGTGGTGGTGGAGCAGATGGAGAAGCGTTTGGTCTGCTTGAATCCCTGCAGCAGGTCAATAACACTGTAATAGTTGGCTCATCGCCTTCTGCTCCCCACTGTGGACTCTCATCATCATTTTTGTATTGCTGTAATCGATAGAGCAGATCCATCATGTGCAGGCCCTATGCATCTATAATGTTCATTAGTTCGTTGATATTTAATTTGAAATGACCGAAAACCCCTGTAATTCTATTCTATTCTAATGCTTGAGTTGGTTTTCATGCTGTGTGAAAGAATCATGCTGCATTACTGCTTTGACTCCACAAAGTCTTTAATTTTTTCATCGTTTTCTTTCTTTCTTTGAAGATATATGTGTCGGGCCATCAATGAAACGAACAGTTCACTGTGCATTATTACTGCATGTAGTGCACCACTGCCTTTCATTACTGCCCCCACTGATTTATGAATAGGATTTCACAGCAGTGGCCTCATTGCATTCACAACCCAATGAGGGAACTTTCAGACCCTATAGGCAGCGGTCTGTTTACCAAGAAAGCAGCCTATGCTTGACTGTATCTTCAGATTACTTTGAATAGCTGCTAATGTCGTGAATGTGAACATAACTTTACCTCGCTGTGCAACAGCTTTCACTTAGCCTAATCGCTAGTGTGCCTTCTAGTGACTGCCGTCAGTTCTATGTTGTGAGCCCTGGTCTTTTGAAATACTATTATTCAATTCCTTTAATCGTATTGTGGATGGATTTTGACTACACATCTCAACTACACATCTGGTGGCTATCAATTCAAACAATCTTCTGGGATGAAGACCCTCCACCATTACTCATTAGCCCTCATGTTTCCCCAAGTTCATTGCTCGTCTTGTGACCTTCATCTTCCAAATCCATCCGTCGCCCTGCGTCTTCTCTCTTGCTATCAGCCTTTAATGACTGCTGAGTCTTCATTCTCTCGGCCGTCTCTCCCTCTTTGTGGTGCTGTTGTTTTAATCATCCGTATCAGACTCCCATCTAAATCTGAATTGAGAGAGGCTGAGTAAGGGAGCACCGCCACGGGCGTCGCGTATCAAACACAGCGCTGTTTTTTTCCTCAGAGAGTGTTGCGATCAATTAACCCCGATCAACTGTCTGTTCCCCGCTGCCGATAGTTGGCAACCCCGGCGGCATGCCTTTTTTGTCACTCATGTGTGGTGCCGCTCCGGTGAGGACCCTGATTCACCCCACAGTGGGGCTTCTCCAGTGAGCTTTTAAGTTGTGTCGTGTCCATCAACACGTTGGAGATGGAGAGGGGAGGAGGCAGAGTAGAAGAGGCAAGGCACGGCTGCATCATCATATCTGTTCGGATTGACTTTCTTGTCGTAAAATGGTGCGTTGTATTATTGTTGTATAGCGTATCAGAATGTGATCCAAATGTTGTCAATTCAGAGACATCGGGTTTGTAGAGGCTTACACTCAAAATCAACAACCATTTGACCATGACAGTTTTCCTACCACCTGTGGTTTTCTATTCATGGCACTCTTGAGTTCAACTCGATCACTTTCCCCTGGTTGAGGGAGTTGTTTGATGAGTTGTATCGATGCGTATCTCCACTTATCACCACAGGAGACCAGTTTCAAAGATGTGGTAAAACACAGCAACTGGCCAAAGTAACCAAAAGGTGAACTAAAAAAGAATATGGTTGGAATATGGGCATAAATCACAGCTAAGGGGCATTATTCCGCCCGACAGCTCCTAGATTATAGAAAATGGTCACCCAAGTATGGCAACATGAAAGTAATTCACACACTTGACACAATAGGTTTTATTAATTAATAATATGGTTCAAAATAAAGTAGGCCCTTCTGGCGGACTGCACATTGTGTGAAGCACTATGCAACATCCACACTAGCGGCTAGCATATTTAGTTTTCCGTCACACTGTTCGGCTATTTATTTACATGAATATATACGCTGCCATTTGTTGTACAGCCACCGAAAAACTGTCCAGCGTCAGTAGGGTGGCTTTGACAACTGCTTGTTCAAGGCTTGTATTTTGTGTGAGGTGAAGTTGTGTTGCTTGCCGTGGAGAGGATGTTGTTCCACTTTCTCTGGTCGCCAAATTGCAGTTTCCAATAGTGTTTTTTCACTACTTCAGGCCATAACCTCCCCCCTGTCAAGACCCACATCCGATAGTTTGTGAATAGGGTTGCTGCTGTGGAGGCAGTATTTGGGGTATTTCTGCTGCATGCTTGCTTGAATATTCTGGGAAACATTGTCAAAAGGTGATTGACATTCACATTGGCTCTCTAGTGTGCCTGTAAAACAACAAATCCAATTTTTCACTGCCCCCTATTTCCCAAAATCGTAACAGCAGCTACGTTTTATTCTTGGGGGAAGATAAAAGGCTGTTGTTTCTGAGGGTAAGTGGGAGATAGTTTTCTCTTAAGAGATGAAAAAGGGCAGACTGGATCGCAGGGCTATTCAAACATAAATCTCCTTGTGCTCTCTTTATTCTTCGCGGGTCATTGTGATACGTTTGTGTGCTCATTGAAGGTCAGTTTAGCATAGTTTACCCCGTATTTGTCTCTTTGGGTGGTGATTGACATGGTCTATGAGCTGCCCTCATCTAACCCTGCACCCGAAGTGCAGTTGTACGTCAAAACACACACTTTGTTGACAAGCAACTCCGGAGTGAGGGGAACCAGTACTTTCTTGATGGCTTGAACTCATCGTCTGATGTGTGATGGACTGTCCTGTTGAGTTTAGGCCCCTCATGATTGGGTTATAGGCCTATTTTCGGCATACCGTCTTCTCTCAGTGGCCTAAAATTACGAAAATAATTTGGTTATCGCAATTATTTCTGGGGAAATATACGAGAGTCATTGACGAGAGACAAGGACTGAGGAGTGGGTGGTTAATGTATGTGTTGAAACCAGCACGGAGACTGAGACAGCTGCTCTGAGGCCATAGAATCCGCCTTTACGGACAGTGGAATAGAAATCTCGCAAAATATAATTGATCCTCTTTAAACTATGTCGGAAAGTCCGTTACCACACCTTTATCTGTGAGCCAGTTTTTGAAGCATTTCTGTATTTTTCCAGATTGTCGATAACCGCTTAAGGTAGCTCTGCATGTTGATGAGCAGGTTAATTTTCCTGGAAATAAGCACTGCTCAATCCTCTCCACCATAGTCAAGCCATCACGGAGGTCGAAGTTAACCTTTAATGTTAACATTTTGTTAGCTAGTTAACTTTATTTGTTAGCTAGCCAACTATGTAGTTTGTTAGGCAAAAACTTTTTCATTTACTGAATCGGAATTACAAGGGAATTAGACGTCAAAGCCGTGGTTACCCGCTTTATATATGTGCAAAAACTATTTAGATTTTCTCTGGGACCTAACAATTGGAGTTATTCATTATGCTTACCTTCAGCATTTCTTGAGTGTGCTAATTTTCTCTAATATCATCAAAACTCAAACTAAAATCACACATATTCACTCAGTGCTTTGCATGCAAACACTGGTGAGGATCAAGCATTACTTATAGATGCTTATTAGATAAACGAGTTGCTCATAGTGAAGAGTGTAAAGTATTCATGCATGAGACGACAAACCCCGCTCTAGTCTCTGTATTAAAGGGGGCGATGAACCCAATAACCAATCGCTACTGTTATCTGTCTGGTGTCTGGCTGAGACCCATTTGGATGGATGAGTTTTTAATGTTACCTTTATTCTCATTAAAAAAATGAAATGTGGAGGCCTGTTCCCTAACGCGCACCCGTATAAATGCTAGGATACCATGTTGCTGAAAACGTCATCCCATGTGACGTCACATGATGGACAAGGATGGAAGGAGATCTTTGATCTGTTGGAGTCAGTGGCGGTTTTAGGCACGGGCGAACCAGGCAGCCGCCCGGGGCCCC
>OOFH01076106.1:11110-21110 GCA_900323355.1 Merlangius merlangus
CCCCCCCCCGGTTGAATCACGGGTTGTATCGCGACCCTACGGAAGTCTTGCCCGGGGCGTAACTGGACCTAGAACCGCACTGGTTGGAGTGGACACTCCAATGTGTGATGTTGCAAGGTTATCCGTGAAAGGTAATCGAACAACCGATTTGAACTTGAGGTACATGCAATTATAAAGGAGTCCTGCTCGATTATGGAAAAAAATCATAATCACGATTATTTTGGTCAATACTGAAATCACGATTATTTTTGCATTTGAAAAAAGGATGCACGTATTCAGCATTTCTCTCATAAAAAAGCTTTGAAATTCCCCCTTCAAAAAATATACAAAATGTTCAAATAGAAAATAATGTACAAATATGTATCCAGCAATTTCAATGAAACATTGGATGAAAAAAAAATATATACCTAGAAAAAGAAATCGGCTTAGCTATCGAAATCGCGATCAAAATTGAATTAATTGCACAGCCCTATTACAAAGTGGTTAGGCAACTTGGTCAAGGATGCCTACAGTTGTGCTGCAAGTTAAACCCGGTAACTCTGAGCTAGGGCGGGGGGGGGGAACACCATAACCAACGCCATGCTCTGTTCCAGGTGCATGAAACAGGGGCTCATGAAGTTGAAGGCATGCCCTCTCTGTGGATCCACCACAGAGATCAGCTTGAGGTGTCTATTCATTTCAATGATGAGCAATGATTGCTCATCATTGCCTGGCTAAATGATTGAATGTTCGAGCCAAGGGAGGTAAATGCCCTTCATTAAACAGCCATATCGATGAAGCTTAATAGGCAGTTCTCCCTAGCACAGTTCACACTAATCCAAAAACATTCTGATTGTTATCTATCTTGTTCTTCTCAATGGTGTCGAATTTGACCTTGAATTTGATGACTTGTCTTGAAACTAGGGCTGGGCAAGTTAACGCATTAATTACGCGTTAACGCAATCTTATTTAAACGCGATTAATACAAATTGATGCATTAACGCATATTCTCTCTTTTTTTCTGATTTTGAAAGGTTTTGCCCACAGAATGTCAACATTCATATCAAAATCATTTTTGTTTTTAGTTCCACTTACTTTACATTCAATTACAATTGTGTAACCAGTGACTGCCTGATTACAATTCCCAAACCAATGTTACGAAGGTTCATATTCAACCCACACTGAGTGAGTCAATAAAACTCCCTCTAGTTCACGTGGTCTAGTTTTTGCTTATTAAGTACATTTGGTATGAATGATAATGTGTCATTCCATTTGATAATCTCATTTAACTTCAATTGGAGTGGATTTAAAATATAATCGCAAGTTAACTCACCAATACCATTCGATGAATTACTATTAAAACTTTTCATCTTTGCCCAGCCCTACTTGAACATGTGACTCATATTTCCTTTGCCGAGTTCTGTATACTCTGACGCACAAGCCCTGTACAATAGCCTATTTCCTTGTTGTACTTTTTATTTATGCATTTCACCCATGCATTTTATTTATGCATGGGTGAATAATATATATTTCAAAAAGTGCTGGAAAACCTTTGTCAAAGGGAAAAAGTTTTCTTTGAAATATCATCAGAATATCGCAATTGTTAATTCAATATCCTAACCAAGACACAGAAAAGTTTTCTGAGGTTCCAATTCCCCAAACATGATGGGAATCTGTGTTTTTTTTTTCTTTTCAGTGAGCAACGAAGAAAGAGAGTAAGGAAGTAAGCATATGTGGTGAACATCGAACACAAACCCAATTTTGTGTGGACGTGCGTGCGTGCGTGCGTGTGCGAGTGTGCGTGTTTGTCTGTATTTGTGCGGGGGGCAGTGTGGACACACTGGAGAGGAAATCATTTATTTTCTCCTGGTTTGCAGCCCTGCCAGGCGGTTCATGCCTGAAGCCAGCCATATCTGTTGATTTCACTCAGGCAATGGGATGAAGTGTCTCTGTGGAAAAAAAAATAATGTAATTTTTCTCTGTAGCCAGCCGCTTGTCTTAAATGGGGTAGCTTGGCGGTGGCTTGAAACAACTTTAAACCAAGAGGAGCTTGTCGCTTGGCAAGCTACAATTTGAGAGTGGCTTCAAAGTGGCCTCCCCACATTGCTGACAGTGTGCACTTTAATCTAATGGGAGCTGTAACTGCTTTAACGCACGGGTTAGACTTGTTGTTTGTTAACTTTGGTGTTTGTCTGCGGTTCTATCTCTAGAGAGTTCTGCGAGGGTTTGTGAAGTTGGAAAAATCTGAGTTCAAAGCTGGGAGTGGTTGAATCTTGAATGTTACTTTGGCTGGAAATATATATGTTTATGTTAAACTTTTAATTATATTAATGGTGTTCCGGTTTTGCCTGGGGCACTGCATTTCTTACTATAAGTATGCGCATGTTTGATAACATTTATTGTTTCAGAAATTGCTCAGAAAAACCTCTGATATGATAAACCTAATCCTGTTGTGTAATGCATATTTAGGCTATGTATATTATTTTGCTTTATTAAGGGTTTAATGCACCATACAATGTGTTCACAATAGACATTTTGCATTGTGTGTGTTGCCTGCATGCTTATTCATTCGGGTTTATCTTTCTGAGTGATATGCTCTTATTATCTCGGTATTAAAACTAGTCCGCCTACCTCTTGTATACAGGATAAGGGCAGAGGCAATGCCCACATTATATGTTGAATTCAAATGTTACAGAGCTCAGTCACCTTTTGGAATTACGCTACCATCTCTAATGGAGATGCAGCCCAAGGCAGAAAGACCCAAAATATATTACATATTTTTTTCTCCATTTTAATACGATTAAATATGTATATACACATGACGTAACAAACACTGCGCATTTGTCTGTGCAGAATACAAATTGTATTCAGGTTCACTTGGTGACCCATTTTAGTAACAAGGAACTACTGAGCAGGAGTACAACATAGACTGTAATATCGCACATATTTCTACAGTCCTTTATTCAGGACAAATGGAAGCAGGCCATCCCTTTGAGAATGTATGTTCCCCTTAATCCTCAATCAATATGAGCAGTCCTCTGTATCCGAACTGTGGCAAAGTTTTACTTTATGTACTTGTGTTTCAAAGTGAATAATTTGGCCCCCAGAAACCAACTATATCTCATCTTCAAAACATTGTGTTGATCTGTGGAAGCGAGAGCAGCACAATTATAAAATGCACTGACCTATTCAATGAATGCCGAACAAAGAAAAAACATAGGAAAAGGAATCTCTTTAAAATCCAAATGTAATCCCTTTTTACTTCGGAAAACGCGCTTATTTTATTGCTAAGTGGCCAACTCGCAAATGGCTGGCATGTTTTGTCACTTCTGCACATTCCAGGCAAATACGGACGAATCACATTTCCGAACCGGACCGGTTTGCTTCTGCCTCGGGCCATTTCTCTTCCCCAACATTACTTTGTTGGCTTTTGTTTCCAACAGTTGCCGCCTTTCAAAACAAACATAATACAGTGTAAATAATACAACATCCAAATATAACAGCCCCCCCCCCCTAAAACAACTCTGGTGACAGGAAGGATGTCCATCGCTTGAACCCTTTTACTTTATAGTGCTCTGGTGATCCCAACTTCAAACATTACAAAAGTGGAAGTTTATCTTTCATTGATAAAAATTGTTTGATGTGCTGATTTTGAAAAACATTTGGATGTCAAAAAGATTAATAATTATGCCTCATAAATTCAATCCAGCAATCAAAAAATCACTCAATATTTGCTGGTTCATTTGGCACGTAAGCCTACTGACAGAAATCACTAAATACTTTGAACTCATCGAACGTGACACATAAGGCTATGGATATCATGTTTCTATACTTAAAAAGTTCAGAGCTTTAATGTAATTCTGAATACATAAATTATCCACTAGTAATTCCCCCCCACCAAAATGGTACATTCCCCATGGTAAATCTGCCCAGCACACCAACGTGTCCATCATTAAAAATGCAACAAAAATGGTGCAGTGTGCATGGCATTTATTCATACATGCATGTGGGAGTAGTGTGGCTGCGCACACACACGCACACACGCGGTGAAGGAGAGTCTGTGATTATGTATTGAATGGACGTGTGTGCAATGCGTGCTGCGTCAGCCAATGTGGAGAGGACAAGTTTGTTTGTGTTTCTATCAGTGTGGGTGTGAGTTTGTGTGTGTGTGTATTTGTGTGTGGAGGTTTATGTTTGCACAATACAATCAGCATTCAGCTCATGGTCTCAACTGTGGTAACATTAGCTTGATCTGGGCAGGCTCACTTAATGAGCATTATACTCACCTATTTTACAGCCTATTCCAACATCCTAATTTTAGGGTTTCCATTCAAGCTCCAAATAACAGTTTTTATGTGTTTTCTCCTCCTCTGCCTTCCCGTTGAGTTCCTTCTTTACGAGGTTGTGTGAGGCGTGAAATTTATATTCTGTTTCTCATACAAGACGGCGATAACAAAGGCCCAAAAGTACACATGATAGTAGAAAGGCTGTACAATAGGAACATGTTATCTCCAACAACAGCACACCCTCTAGTAAACAAGGGCTGAACAAGAGGATGAGCACATATGGATACGGTGTACATTCAAAACAGCTGCCGAGGATAAAATGACAAACCGTATAGATTTTAAATGACTAGCTATAGATTTAAATCCACTTTATATATATATTTTGCTTAGGAAGGGACTCGTGTCTTGGTCTACTGTAGTCTTACCGACAAAAACAAAACATTTTGACGATTGATAAAAAAACAGGCTTCTAAACACTGGAAAACAACATTTACAGCACTGAGGCTGCCAAGATGTGGTTTCCACAGTACAAATAGGCCTACTGTATGCAAATTTAACCTCACGGTTATTGTGACCAAAATTATCCCGGTTTTCGGTATTATTGCAGTATTTTTAAATACCAAAAATATGCCCATACTTCAGACTTAGTCCTCATAGGGATGAGCAACGATCGTCGAATAGTCGGAGTCACGTAGAATATCGAATAATAAATGTGACTATCATTATTTATTAATTAGGCCTACACAATGCTCAATGCTGTTGAATGCTCCGTTCACTTGCATGGGCCTTCACAACTTCTGATGGTGAATAATCTTTTGATAATTCACCGTTGCTAAGCATATAATGACCGCTGTCAAGGAAAGTTCATTTTCTTTTTCTATCGTACCACTCCGCAAGAAGTCTGGTAACTTATCAACCCCAGGGTCCTTGGTTGCTAAGCGACATCAACGTCTTGGCGGACTATTTCTCTGCTGATCAACAATACAAATGCTGGTAACAAATAAATTGTAAAAAGACATACTCAGCGAATATTGAATAGTATTTTTGCAGGAATACACATCCCTATTAGAAGGCTGATGGATGTCTTGAGCGCTGTCATCTCCTCCATGATTCCAACTTTGAGAAGCTTAAAAACATTATGTTGTAGTAGGTCTACACAGTGTGCCTGCGCGGCACCTACAGGAGACTCGGATGAAGCGCTGGGAAGGATTTAAACACGGTTTCCACACCACGAGCGCGGTTATCCACCGAGATAATAATTTTATTTGAAATGAAAACGGTTATTGTTATTGACAACATTTTTATCGCTGTTTAGCGTTACACCGGTAACCGTTACATCCCTACCTGCTACTTAATACAGGTGAAATCATAGAGTAACGAGAAGACTGAGGTAACCTTACGGAGTTGTCGAGTGGCAAAATCAACAACTGCAACCTTCCGTTTAAGACCCCCCACCGATGTTAGTCTGGTGACAACATGTGGTCCGCGGGGGTACTGCAAGTGATAAGTTGGTTTTTATATTCTTGAATAAAAAAAATACATTAGTAGTAGTAAATTATGGAGATTGTTCAGTTAATAAACTATTCGTCGTTATTTAAACACTCCCATTGTGCAGTCCATTATGTTTTTCTTTTATGTTTTGTGTTAATTAGTAATTAATAAGCAGCGTTGCTGATTTTATTTCCCATTGGCCATGGCCGGTTTGTAGTAATTGTGCATAAAGGGGAGATTGGCAGTCTGTGCTCACCAAGTGCATGCGTATATATCTATTATTTACTGTTCGCATATAAGGTGGTCCACAAAAGAGCTTGATGACAATTTAGAGGTACAACTAAAGTCTGAGGTTGCAAACCACAAGTTGAGGCAGTAATTGTGAATGATATAGGGTGCACACTGCCTGTCTGTCTGTCTATTGCTTAACTAACCAGTTCGGCATGCTGCAAAACTACAAATCAACCATGTCCAGGACATGACCGTCCAGTTCCGACGGTCAGGTTGTGCTCGCAACATTTACAGTCCCGACAGATTTTATCATCCTGAAACCTTGACGGCAGTCCTTCACTCGTGCTACATTTCTACTTTGTCCGAGGAGCATTCTGTTCTTGATTCATTTAAGCGTTGAAGGACATGTGGTAATGGTCCCGGAGACTTGCTTTGTCACACAAAGACCAATTCAGTGCAACTCACTCCCTCACCACAGGCAGAGGCAAGTGGTGGTTAATGAAGGCAGGATAGCTTTATGATTAACAATCAGTTGAACTGCAGCCTCAACCCTCCCGTAGCACTGCTGTCCTCTAGGAGCGGTCAGAAGCCGGTGTTGTTTGTACTCTGTCTCCATTTTATGTCTCACTTGATTGGTCTGAACCCTATTGTGTGGTCAGATAGACACAGACAAGGACAGACAGACAGACACACACACAGAAACACCCACATATAGACAGAGCCACACACATACAGACAGAGCCACAGACATACAGACACAGAGACACACTTTCTATAACCTCTTGGCTGCATTGCGAATGCATTTGTTAAGCATTCAGTCTGTATAATCAGAGCACACGGCACACACTATATCTGCCGTATCTGCTAAATGCCGCCACATAACTGTGAATATATAACAGGGGTGGCCCTGTGGCTGTTTAAATATCCCTTCAGGTTGTCTGGGATTATGTGGATCGAAGGCAGCACCTTTTCACTGGTAGTTCATCATCCTAAGTCACTTCCCTGTCTGTATATATACTCGTCCTATAGTAGCCCTTATACTGTATTAATGAACACTGAATGGAATCTACTCAGAAAATACATGCGTGTATGATTTTGATTTAATATTAATTATAAATATTAAGAATGGTTTTAGTGTTAAACTGCCTTCTGCAGGATCTGATTAATGACCACACAGTGGGTTATAAAATCTCCGAGCCGGGGAAAGGTAGAAGCGATGCATCAAACGGGACAGCTATTATCCACGCAAGGATTCATTCTCACTTCGCTGACAGTGTTCCAGAAACTCAAACACCTCAAGCTCATTTTTTAGGTCAGCAAGTGTCTTTACTATCCCTCTGAATCTTGTGCTCGCCCACTCTCATTCTCAGCACCTCTGTCCTTATCAGACTATCCTTCAAATCCCTAAACTGTTTACTGTCGACATTTGACATTGGATATGCTTCACAATGAAATTCACTTAAACACACACGCTTTCATGCACAAAGGAAGCCATTTTCTTAAACGAAAGTCTCTCCAGATTACCTGCTACCTCGCAATCATTTCAGCTATGCGAGATGAGCCTACAACTTTTCATAATGTTGCACGTGTTACGTTTTCTTTGTCGTGATATTTTCTATCTACGGCAACGAACCCCACCATTCCATGTCCGATGTATAGCAGTGCATGGAAATCTTGATTGGCCGGACTCTGGCAGGAATTAAAATTCCAGTCCAAATGTGGGCCGCTGCCTGTCTGGTGAAGAACAATGCAACACTATGGGGTTCTGCCCCAGCGCTCTTTGAAAGAGCGCTGGGGTCGCAAGGTTAAATGTCTCCTGGTGACTCACTTCCTGTCAACAAAAGCTGAAGATGATGAGGCTCAACAGCTGGTGGTCATCGCTCATAGAGAGGAGTATTGTGGGCTGGATGGAAGCCACAGGCACGGGGGTAAAGCAGATTCCAGGCAGGTTGTCATGGTAATGATAAGGTGAACTTTGACCCTTGGAGATTTGAGAGATGGGATATGTTCAGGAATGGAAGCAGAGGTCGACTGTAGTCTAGAATGATATTTTAAAACACACCTCCCCTCTATCCTCATCTCTTTTTCATGTTCTGCTTGTGGCACCGACTGTGTTTTCTGTGCTTCCCAAACTCTCTTTCACTTTGCCTTTCTCTCCATCTTTCATGTTATTTTCCTGCCTCGCCGTCATCCGAACTGCTACTGTCTAACATAATTATGAAACGAGCCAGCGAATGAGGCGCTGTCAAGATATTACAGCTGCTGTGAAAGATTGTCAGCAAAGGAAGAAGAGTGGTTCAAGATCGACTTAGAAAGACTTTTAAATGTTGTTACTGTTGTTATTGTTACTACTAATATCATTGAAAAAAACGTTTTACAAATGCGATTTGCATTTGATCATTATGACGCAAACTCTAAAAAAATGGTAGGCCTATTTCTGCCCATAGAGCACAAAATATATAGAATCCTTGACAAATGGGGTCTCAATCCACCAGCCCTTAGACCACTTCAGATCCGCCAAACATGACCAAAAGTGGTTATAGCACAGGGCTGTATGTATCCTACAACGCTGCTCTGTTTGGTTGTAGACAGGACCGTTCTTTCGGAACAGACATCCCTCTGGTCAGTTTTGCTGAACTGCTGGGAATGAACCACACATTCTGGTCCTGGGAACTATGAACAGAACAGGACTCTGTTAGGGTTGACTCACTACGTTTTTCATCATGCATGGTTCAATAAGGTTGGGTATGTTTACGGTACGGAACATGATCTGCTATACGTCGATCTGTTTT
Organism: Merlangius merlangus; assembly: GCA_900323355.1. NCBI lineage: Eukaryota > Metazoa > Chordata > Actinopteri > Gadiformes > Gadidae > Merlangius > Merlangius merlangus. The sequence continues at coordinate 19,890 of OOFH01076106.1, forward strand.
TCACACGTCTCCTTTGGGGTCCGTCTATCCATCTGGCCGTCCATCTACCCTTCACCCAACGAGAAAGAAAACACTTCATGTTCAAATCAAAATGTCAGACACGGAGGAGAACAGCCAGAGTCACGACAGCGTGGAGACAGGCTTTGTTCTGACACCAGACCACCAGCTGGGCATGAAATGCATCAATCACTTCAACATTAGCGTGATTAATGAATCAGAGAGAGTGCACAGAAGGAAGCTGTTAAAGATGGCTAGCAGTTTATAATATGGATGAGCACCGGCCTGACCTTCTGAAATACCGGTCTGGAATCGTACCAGCTGCAAATCTTTATGGGGAGTAAAATCATTACCCATTGTACGGGACACCTCGGTCGTGATCATAAATAGAACAGGATACGTCTGGGACAGGGTGAGAAGCCATGTGCAGCGTTGCCAGATTGGGCCAGATTTCCCGCCCAATCTGGCAATACTGGCCATGTGCAGATGGAGACCTAATCTGACATTGTCCCTGTAACACAAGAGGATAATTCTGCACAGCACAGTGAACCGTGTTTGTCATCTTGTACGGTACGTTTTCATGGGCACGAACAGCTACAGCCTTAATAGACTAGAGAATAAAGGCTCAGTTAGGGTTCCACGTCGACGCAACGCAATGACCACAGACACTTTGACGCAGTCGTGAACCTGTTTTTGGTTCTGCGTCTGGTTTTAGTGAGCGGACCAATCACAGGCCTTGCTTGCTTCGTAGCCTCGATGACAAGGTCAAACATTTTGAGAAGCGCCCGTCAGGCCCTTGCAGTGGACGCAAGGAGGGTCCGAAAGGACGTAAGGGGTCCGTAAACCGCTTCACGTTGCGTCGACGTGGGACCACAACTCAGCCTTAACGGTGCTAAAGTTTTGGATTCCGGGTGCTTCTTTGATTCGCAAATCCACACAAATGTGAAGCATCTGCCAGGGTGCTTGTTATGCCACAGGGCCGGCGAATAAGCAGGGTTGTGTTTTTTGTGGCTGTGAAGTCGCCACACATTTCACGCCGAGCGCTGCAGAGCATAGCCAAGCAGACAAGGGCAGAGGGATCTTTGGTCACAGCCCGGAAACCGTGCTATCGCTCCCAAGCATCTAGTCTGACATTCAAGTCCTCATCCTGCCCCCCGGTTCCTCCCTATCTGGGTCTGACATGAAACGCTGCGTAGAATAACTCACCATCGCCGCCCAGACAGA
>OOFH01076107.1:0-12294 GCA_900323355.1 Merlangius merlangus
TGTCAATGGTTAACCGATAATATCTTTAACAGGTAAATACTAACGGTTAAAAATAAATTAAATCATCTTAATTTCTCTCAGATGACAGATCGTTAATTTTTATTGATATTGATACCATTTGAGACTCCTTAACGATCCAAGTCTTTATTGATACCACTATTGATACTCTTCTATTATTTTGTTGAAATAGAACTTGTATTATTGCTCTAATTGCTGATAAGATGATCGTAGCTCAAGATAGGACGTTAAACAGGTCATAATTCCATCTTTACTATCTATTTTATATTGCTTGGAAAACAAGTTTTCGCCAAAATCTCAAATTTATTTTTTGTGTTGCATTCGAACACATCAATCATATTACTGAGCCGACCTGAACACATAACATTTGACACTGTTTGCTACTTTCTTTTAAAGCCAACTAGCTCTATAGCCTGCCGATTTTAACATGGATTTAAAAACTGGATTACTATTTTTAACTGACGGGACTTTCTACACCGTCCGGTTGTGTGATTACTACAGCTGCTTTGAATGACTGTTGATGCACACAGTGCCGACTCCAAGCCCGTCCGCACACCATCTGTAGCAGCAGCAGCTGACAAGAGTTTTTGGTTGGACTAGACGGATACTGAGTTGAAGGAGTTTTTTTAACCCAAAGACAGTGTAGGTACAACACTTTTATATAGGCTTACAGTCCAGTGTTAAGATATGACCAAAATACAAGCTGTGGTCGCTCACACTAAAGCTTGCTGTGGGCATGCATGAACCATGATCCCCACCTGTCGGCGGCTGGCTGTAAACAGTGCCTCGCCTACGAGAGAAGTATTAATTGCTCGTCCCAATGAATCTATGACCAAATTCGCTTTGATCGATTCGTTGTTGCAGCCCTAAATCGATTATATTATTATTTTTGCTATTACATGTAATTAGGGGTGTAACGGTACGTATTTGTACCGAACCGTCACGGTACAGGCACTTCAGTGCGGTTACAGAGGTGTACCGCAGTACGTAAATGTGGCGTACATTGCGTTAATATGGCAAATGTAAAGGCTTGTTTTGCGTTGCGGAATTTAAAACTTGAAGTCGGAATTCCACACGGACTGTTTAGCCAAAGTATACTACTCTGACTCTGCAATCCGACTCCATAACTACGGAGACCCCTCAGCAGCTCTCCGTTGGGATGTCGGATATGCAATGCAATTCGCCGCCCGATCTAGCTTATATCTTTACTACAAACCATGTAAGCAGTGTTGTAAATAAACTTCCAAAGCTTTTCAAATCTTATTTGGTGTTGTATTGGTCCTTAAGGTGCAAAGTAAACAATGTACAAAGTAATTAAGGTGCAAAGTCAAACTGGAGAAGTGATTCCGGAAATGAATTTGCTAGAGGACCACTCAAAGCCCTTGCCGTCTCCGTTGCGTCAACCAATAGGTCCATGGCCTCGACGTATAGTTATAAATACTGGGTGCTCTCCGGCAATGGAGAGGGCTCTCCGTGTCCATCCAGGTGTTACCATCACTGCTGCTGTGGAAAAAAACAAACTGTGCAAACCCAGCTCACGACACTATTTCAACGACCCCTGTCTGGGAATTCAGAAATGCAAATGACATAACCAAGTTTATTGGCGTTTTCAATGCTGCCGATCTACGGCCACTCTCCGTTGTTGACAAACAAGCAGTTTTTTGTTTTTTTTCCCCTAACCTATGAACCTGCAACTATGTTGCTCATTGTGAGGAGAAGCAGCCAGGCCTATTACACTCAATTGTAGAGGAAAAGTAAAAAAGGACCAATAGATCTGAATAAAAGTCTTGTCAGAGGCACAACTCGGGGAAACAACCGAAACAGGCATGGAGTTACCTGTTTGCAGTCCACCTCGATGTCTGCAATGTAGTTCTCAAACACTGTGGGGACGTAGACCTCAGGGAACTGGTCCTTACTGAAGACGATGAGCAGACAGGTCTTACCACACGCACCGTCCCCCACAATCACCAACTTCTTCCTGATGGCTGCCATCTGAAAATAAATAAAAACAAAAATGAGCAAAACGGTTACGTTTCCTGCTGAATCACCTTTTTAAAAAAGGGATACATTTTATTTCAACACCAAAAACACAAATTAAAATATAACCCTTCTAGAAAACAATTTGGATTTCAATTTCTTTCCTCATTTATCTAGATATTTATGTTTGTAATTGTTACATTATTACATTGATAAGGAGGAGAGGGTGCAGAAGGACATGGTCCAGTTGCCGACAGAGCCATGCCACCCCCCGCTGTGAGTGAGAGCCTGGAGAAAGAAGTCCAGAGTCTAGAGAAATGCGGATTTACTAGAGGCAGGTGCAATGTGTGTGCGCATCGCTGCCCACGTTTGCAAGACATCTCAAAAGGAAACACAAAAATACCTCATCATGAGTTGCCAGAATTGTCCCCATGGCCCAAGTTTGCTTTATCAAAGAGAAGTCTGTTGTTGCATCGCTAATTCACTATAGTCCTCCTTCACATTCACACTTATTGTTCAATGACAACTTTTTGGTTTGTTATTTTAAGTGTATTTGTATCCTTGAATTCCCTACTTCAAGCGAATAAAAGTCTAGTAGAAATAGACTTCTCAAATATAATACAATCTCGAGCTAGGGTAAATTCCATTACTTTATAACAGAACTTCACAAGTGCACACACACCCAACCTCTAAATCAGACCAGGTTGATTTCATGGTTTCTGGAGATCCACCTGTTCACTTTAATAGCATTGGACAAACATTATATAAAACACGCACTTTGAAAGGTTAGAAGAACGAGAACTAGTTGGTTGTTCTTCTGTTTCAATGTAAAAGCCCAGGGCACCGTCTGAAATTACAGACTTCCCCATCCCCACTCGACTGTATCCCATTTTATACGACGGAACAAAAAAAACATTCTGAGAAGGCATGGAAAGAGTTTATTCCCCCAAGGAGATGGAAACAATGCAATTTATGTAACACAAACACTGTCTTGCATAATATTTGCCCCCACCACGTGCTGTTAAGTAAAGGACAAAGTTCTCATTCCTCCGCTTGCCTAACACACACACACACACACACACACACTTTCTCTAAGGCAGGACCTAGTGAACTCCAACTGATCAGACATTAATCAGGGCTAATGTTAGCCAATTGTGCCTGTGGTGGAAATATCATGGTAGGAAGTTCAACCACGTATCAAAACTCCCAGGAAGCAGAGAAGTATTTGACACACCCTTGTAACAAAATAATCTATTCTGTTGAATATTTATATAGGAGGTACAGGTAAAAAAGAAAAACGTCATTAACTGACAATTTATATTTTTTCATTGCCCTAACAAAATCACTTCCTAGTGGATTGGGTCACCATTTGACACAAGGGACGAAGGGTCGATGGACATTTTAAAAGAAGCAAATACCAAGTACTTCATATTAAACACTGAATACATTTAGATGTTAATGGCTGATCTGTGTGAGGCACCATTCAAAGGCAGCTCGGCTGTGAGAGGGCATACAAACAGCCTTCATGGGGACATGACTTTCAAATGTGAAGCAAATACCCATTTGTAGTAGGTTGAAAACCTGATCGAGAACATATGACCACATGACTCAAAAGATAATAGGGGAAGCGGAATATAAACTACATTGGCTATTTCAGATTAGTTACAGCAGCTAACCCTGTGATAATTCTCAGTAACAAAGGTTCATTGAAAGGTCACAAGGAAACCACAAACCATCATCCCGAGGGCAAATTCAGCGATATGGGATTTGAACAATGTCTCTCCCGCACAATTTATTTACGCTATTTGCCAGATATGTCTTAATATGTGGTCTTTCAAAAAGTGAAATTAGAAGCTTTAACAGCAGTTTTCCTTCCCATTGGTACATAACGATGGCAGCACTTGAACCTGGATAACAACGTGGCGCAATCAGAACAGTGAAATGGTGCCTGAAGATAACTTGAAACCCAACTGAACGATGAGGAAAAAGGCCTCACTGACCCAACCTTATTCCTTCAGTTGGAAGTTCTCCAGGGATAGTATGGGGCTGCCCTTTCCTGTTGTCTTAGAAAGATTTGCAGCTGTTGACTGGTGGAGATATACCAAGGAGGGGGAAGCAGGCAGCCAACCAAAACAGAGAAGCCAGAAACCTGAAGTAGGGCAGAGCCAGGGAGACTCCCGTCCCCGGACCGATTCATCACGTTGCTTAGCTTAGCTCGCAGAAGAGAAGCCGAGAGGAAATATCAAGAGATTTATCTGAAGCTTTCGCTGCGGTTCAGACAGAATGGGAGATGGAGAGGCAGATTTAGAAGACGAGATAATCAGAGCATGTGAAGCAAATGTGAAATCAAGGCGTGAGATGCATTACAGTCGAGAAAACTTGATTTATATTCCATCATAAGTAAGAAATAATTAAGTGATTGAATTAGTCATGGGGTGACTTCAAGAGGAAGACTGAGTGACATGACAGCTTCAACAACATACGTTTCTTAAAACATTCTAAACTTTTTTTAACGTCTCATCTAACTATCAATCCATTTTATAACAACACAACCAGGCCACACAACAGACAAAGGCATGCCACATTAACACGACTAACACACAGGCTACACAACAGACCCAAACAGGCTAGACGACAGACACAGGCAGACACACACACACACACTTAATTAATCGCTTGTTCCATCTGTGCAAATGACATACAAGGGCGGTCCCCGTGGCGTAGCCGTCAGCACGAGTTGTTGGGGAAACGCCAAAATATATTAATGACTCAGTGTCTTGGAACTAGTGAAAAAGTGTTGGTGGCAGCTTTCCCTTTCATTCTGTGGTTCTAAAATAATCAGATTTAGACTGCATGTTTTACACTTTGTTGTCATTACCCTCTGACTTTACAGATTACTTTCCATACATTGATTCATGAAATGAAATTAAAAACCACAGCACCAGATTGTAACGTATAGGCCGACATAGGACTTGGGGAGTTCCCCTTCATACAATTGAATCAACCACGCAGCTTCACGAAACAAATGGACACACCTTCAACTCAACAGTAACATGACTAAGGATGGCAAGAAAACATTGTCTGTGTATTTGTTATGGGAGATTTGTATCGTGACCCGATACAGAAAGATTCATCATCCAGGAAACTTAAGTGCAACAGTGTGCGTCTCGCCGATTTTCCGAGTCACGATAGAACGATGAAAATGCAGATTTGATACTCTTTAATGAATAGATCAGTCGACGAGATCATTTCAACAGATCACATTGTATTTGGTTTCCGTAGAATTGGAGACTTGTTCCCACACAAAACACACACTACGTGTGGAATGCTTGGTTAGCACTCAGCTGTTCCGATACAATGACATCATCCATACAGTGCGTCTCCTCTCGTAGTGCGCCCAGACGAACGGGGAGTGGCAGAGGCAGGAGAACAATCTTGATTCATGCACATGCGATCGCCTCAGTCACTACGGGTGACCATGGTGTAACATTTGCACTTGTTCTACAATGCACTTTGACTTTTTTAGCCCTTCATTTTTTTTTATTTTTCTATTTTCGTTTATTATTTCATTTTATTGTATGACGATGATTTTATGTGAAGCACCTCGAGTCTGCCTCGTGTATGAAAAGTGCTATATAAATAAAGTTGCCTTGCCTACAGTGTAGAAAAAGAAGGCGTGGTCGAGTTGAGGAGCAGCAGCAAAATCAAAAACATGCACAAATACTTTATGGGGTGGTAAAACCCGAAAGTTGTGGGCATGGACACCGTTTTGGGCAGATGTTTTGGTGGTCATATGCCATACATTCCAACAACACGCAACGAGGCGTGAAGGCTGATCGCTTGTCGTGGAGAAGCCGAACAAGGAAGGGTGTGGTGGGGGAGAGAAAGGAATGTCCCCGGGACAGAGAACTGTTAAACCCGATAGACAATGAAAGACGTGATCACTCTGAGGGATACCGCACGATACATTCACGAATAAACGTAGATTTAGCCATGATGTTTCCTCTCCTCGTATTTCAAAGTGACAGGTTGTTCGAAACCTCAGGGATGATCGATCCTAAACGGGCCTAACAGGTTCACGTAAAGAATGCGTCTCCAAACAAACAACACATTCAACGTATGATCCTGGTTAAGAGATGCCGAGGTATTATAAGACGATACCTCGGTTTAACAGGGGAACAAACAGTAATGGTCACAAACCGCCTATCGTTACTTGGTTATTAGATTAAAACCGTGTAGATTGTCGGAATGCAAGCGACACTGTGTATCTCGGTCTGATGGAGGAACCTGTGAATAGTTCTTGATACTTTTCCGCAAAATCAAACATTTCGCGCAGATCGAGCGCTCACTGGGAATTGCGCGAGACACGCGAACGTTACAAGTTTAAAGACGGAAATCTGTCGAGCAGCAGCGACGCTTCAGTCTCCAGCCAACACCTAGCTACTACTTTTATCCCCGCAACTTGTTAAGTAAACTGGAATATAAGGCGACACGCGGAAAGGTTATCGACCCAAGTGGGAGATCCTTACCTTTATTATATGTTTTTCAAATTCCCGTGAACTCTGGACTTGCCACTCCTACGCTGTTAGCCTCCTTATTGCAGCTCTAATCACGTTGTATGAGCTAATACTAGCTGTAGCCAGAGAGGAAGGAAGCTGACTGGCAGCACGGAGAAGACCCGCCCATAATCTGCGGGAACATTTGAGAGTCTTGAGCTTGAGTTTGTGATTGGCTAAGGGGAGGTTTCAACCGTTGGAAATGTTGGGGACCCTACCTCTCGACCGTTAGAAAATAGTGACATCATTCCTGAGAGAGCCAACAACGTGGGTGGCAAGATACATTTTCTGGGGCATAACTCAATTGTTGGATTATTTTTTGGGATTTGAAGCAACTTCCAAATGTGTTTAATACATTTTCTCTGATGGTAGAGACTTCTCAAAATATATCCCTCAATGCTACCATGATGATATAGGCTTTTGATGATTTTCTCCTTGTTTAACCAGATTTTGTAACACAGGCAATGACAATTCTATTTTGGCCACAAGGTTATGAATGGGCAATAATCGAAGAGCTTGTGAGCACATCACCGTTTTATATGGAAGTATTTATTGGGGTTTATTTTGCTCAACCCACAAAAGGGGATTCAGGTTTTGTGAACCGTGATCCAGATAATTGGTAGGGGGCCTAGTTGATCTTTGTGAAATGTAATCCACACAGATGTTTCACGAACCACAACAATTTGTTTTGCTTGGGTCCTGTAGAAGTAACCCACAGAAGAAGATAACGTTATGTGTACCGTTTTCAGGGGCGGTTCTGGGCAAGGGGAAACCAAAACGTGGGGGGCGCCACGAGGAGTTTAAAAAGTCATTCGCTGTTGATAGAAAATGCTAAATCTGAATATGTTTTCATGACCACTGAATGATATGCCACAGGTTGGCAATCATTGTAAGGAAAGTGGTAGAATATAATTGATACATGCTACCTGTGAGACCTGAGTTTGATACCCAACTGAAGCATGTATGCTTGAGATCACGATTTCAAGATTTGTTTTTAATAAAAAAAATTAATTGCACTCATTTACCCGATAGAGAAGGAAATGCAACAAAAATCTGGTTTAGACAACAGAAAGTGAAGGCTCCTTTTTTTAGCCTACATGCAACAGCTTCATAAATCAGACACGGAACATAAAAACATCTGACTGTAAGATGACTGTAAGATGAGAGAACAAAGTATGCTTCTTAGGATGTAAGCAACACTCCAAGTCAGTCAACACGTTCAGGCTGAAGTGGTGAATGGAGACATATTAGAATAGAACATTCATTATAGGCTCAACCACAATATTTTAATCAATATTCAATTGAGTGAGACAATATAGGCCTATTTGGATTTGTTTAAACATTATTTATTATACTTATTATTGGCTGCTTAATGGGAAATGAGTTGGTCTTGTAGAATTTCATCTAAAGCGTGCTAGTCCCTATCATAGTCCATAACTCTTTTAAACTGATTTAATTGTATTATTGATTGAGTATTTGTATTTCAACGTGTAGGCCAGGGGTTCCCATTTTGGGCCACTTTTAAAATAAATCCCCTTGGAAACAATGGGCCACTCAACCTCCAGCCCCCTTGGCCTTTAAGCCACCATACCAATCGGCTTTAAAACTCAACCCTTGAGACAGGCCTTCCTGTAGTCTTTTTGTCAGTTATGCGCTTTGAGATTGGACAAACGAAAAGTGATTTACGCAAAAAATGCATTATAATACTATTATTTATATATTGGATATCGGATTATCTTCCTTAGCAGGTATACTGGGAAGCCGAAAAGGGTTATTATCAGAAAAAGAAAGCTGTTCGAGATCGGTTCTATCACAGGGCTCATCGATGGTTAGTGACATATAATCTTCTCTTTTGAGATCGGCAAGGAGAGATGAAAAGCAATCCTCTGCTAAAACGTCGACCATTCTTATTGCGCTATAACTAGATAGTGGTAGTTGTTTGATTAACTCTGTCAAAGATTTTCTTGTTTTTCATCGGGCCTGAGCACTTTGTCCAGCATTTCCACAGCACAAGACCTCAAAAGGTCTGCATCTGAGAAAGGTTTCTTGCTCTTTGCGAGACGCCATGAGCAAAAGTATACTGGTTTTAAAAATCTTATTTTCAGAGTTTTTATAAGCAGATGTAGATATTTTCTGCTATCTATATGGGATATGCTGCTATGTTTACCTCCAAAATGCCTTTTTAGGTTAGCAACCTTGTGAAACGATATCGCTTGTAAACAGAGTAAGCAGGCTGGTTTAGCCATGTCATGTACGGGTAGAATGAATAAATATTGTTGGGTCCAATCGGTTTTAAATACTCTACTTTCATTGTCAACTTTTCTTTTTTGGTAGCCACTGTTCTCTTGTTGTTTTCTCTCTGTTATCCACTTTAAATTAAAGTCAATAGTGTTGCTGATATTATTTGGCGATTGCGCGAGGGTGGCTGGATTAGGAAATGCGTGGTTGAATTAGATTTGAATTAATTTAAGTTTATTTTCAGTGTTGATTAATTTGAATGTCTCTGATTGCGCTAAAAGCAATGAAGTGACCGAGCGCTATTGATGTCTCTAATTCTCTGATCATCAGAATTGTACATAATTTGTTATTTAATCGTAAAAACAATTCTCAGTAATTATTTTGTGGGACATAAATCAACACGTGGGCCAGGTCTTGCCCGCGGGCCTCCTCTTGAGGGCTGCTGATATAGGCTCATAGCGCTAAACATTGGCCTCTAGGTCTACAAAACCCTTATTGAGATGAAAAGGAACCAGCTGTGGTAAAATATCAGACTTAAAGGTTAAGTATCTTCCTTTCTTAGCACACTATATAATAATGCACACGGTTTCAGATGGTACACTATATAATAATGCACAAGGTTACTTCTGGCCAAGATCAACAGTAGACAGTGGGAAAATTGTATCTATTGTCTGTATTCACACCACTAGATGGTAGTATACTCAAGGTTATTACCTCCTCTGCATGTTGATAAAACATGTAACCATTTAAAATTGTGCAAAACTATTAATTCATGGCAGGCCATTGTTTCAAATGGTTAGAAAAACTGATTGGCCTTCGGGCTAAAATAGGGGGCTGTGTGCACTTCAAGGTTGAATGCTTTATTTAATGCATGCTGATTTAGATTGTCCTATTCAAACCTCCATGATTTGTTGACTATCATTTGCCTGATTAAATCCAACAAATGATAATTATGTACAGTATTATTAATTAAGTAAATTAATCATATTTCTCCGTGAGATTATATTCTGTTCACCACTCCAAACGAACCCCTCCTGTCTGGAGATTATTTCTTAAAACAATAACAATAATATTTTTATTATAATAATGATAATTAAGGTTCTTATTCTTATTCTCATCATAACACTATTGGCAGCGATTAACTTTTCACTCCTAAAGTGCAACTAAAGTGAACAGAGCGGCAGCAGGTCATCAATGAGCTTGGGCGAGGAACTCAGGCTCAGCCTATAGGAGGCTGACTGTGGACAGGGGATGGAGCAGTACCTGTTGGCTGGGAGAGAAACAGCCTATGCTTCCCACACCACACTATACTGCGCCCCTAAATCTTTCTGGCTTGTAGAACTGCTGTAATACTGCATAAACTTGACAAGGGCCACGCAGAACACTTCTTCTCTTATCCTGCAGATTGGGCCATCTCTATCTGATCCCATCCCGATAAGACATAAAGCTGCTTGCAAAATGCAGAGGAGGAGAGATGGAGGGATAAGAGAGTGCAACAGAGAGAGAGTGAGAGAGTGAGAGAGGAAGAGAGTGGAAGAGAGAGAGACATTTGAATTTAAAAGGAAAGGGAAGAAATGAAAAAAACGATTTATGTCCCTGAACTCACAAAGTGGAACAATATATAATCCCCAGATTTTTATGAATGTTGTTTTTCCCCAGAAGAACTTTGGGATTAGGACCGTCGGTGGCATTAAAGCGCCTGTATGTCATTGTGCTGAGCAGATTACCAACAGGACCCTGTGGCCTTGTTGCTCAGATCAGGGGAACGAGAGGATGTGGGACAGCAGAGGAAACTGGTGAATGCCTCCAAAGTAAAGTTGTCTTCAGATGTTTCTTGAGATGAATAATATAACAAGGCCACTTAATCTTCTTGGTATTCTTTCTTTCGTTCTTTTTTTATTTTTTCTGTCATTCATAATTTCTTTCTTCCTTCGATTTTATTTCATTCTCTCTTTTGGATGTCCTTTTATTCTCTTTCTTTTTTTTTTTTCTGAAGATCTCCCCTGTATTTTGAACAACCTTCGGACAAAACAACAGCGAAGGGGCCGTGTGCCTGCCATGTCAACGCTCAATACAATCTCATCCGTCTTATTGTGACGATGTGTCGAGCAACACCATCTTCTGTCTGTGATAAAGAGGACAATAACACGCAGAGAGCCACCCGCCAACTGGCCACTCCGTTCCAAGATGGCGTGCCATGACAACCTGGCACCACTCTCCCCAACGTCTCCATTGTGTCTCCCGTTTCAAGGGAGCTGATGACAGCAGGTGGCTGCTCCCACTGGGCATCCGCCTTTGTGTTTGTGTTGTGACTGCCGGCCACAGTATTTGGCTCTTCTATACCAGGAGAGAGACCGTGTGAAGACAAACAGCATGGGACATTGTGTTGACATTCTCCCCTTTTCTTACATCGCAACATCGGTTTCAATGCCGCACGGGTGACAAAGACAGCTATTTAGTCGAGAACAGGTCATGTTTCACAGAATTCCCAGAACCCTAAAGCGTATTGTGTGTAAAGATGTATGTGAGTAGACTGTGTGTGTGTGTGTGTGTGTGCGTGTGCGTGTGCGTGTGTGCGTGTGCGTGTGCGTGTGTGTGTGTGTGTGTGTGTGTGTGTGTGTGTGTGTGTGTGGGTGCGTGTTTGTGTGTATGTGTCTGTCAAAGTAGGGCCTAATATGATCAAGCACTGAAAATATTGACATACTGATCTCGGTCATTGAATGTATTCGCTATGGAGACGGCGTAATGCACTGAGACACCTGAACCGAGTCCTAATTGGTGTAATATGCGAGTGCGCCGAATCCTTGCGGAGCGGCGGTAATTAAGGAGCGCCTAACAAGGGTTCTTCGCCCCGGGGCCCCCTGGGCCCTTTATCTAGCGTGCGTCAGTATTTTCACTTGTTTTTTTTTGACGACTTAACTCCTCTCGCGGTAAGAGTGGAGTCAAGTGCAGCTGTTTGTACCATGCAAAAGGCGGTAGTCAGATGGAGGCCTTTGTGAGTTGAAAGAGGTCTACACTTTCAAAAAATGACCCAATACTCTTTTGAATAAGGTTATTAAAAAGAGTACGGGGCAGTTAATGAAAATGGCTGTTCTTGGCCTGTCATAAAATAAAGATGTTCCAATTAAGGACCCATGAGCCCTATGTTTTTCTATCAGGTTGTTGTTCCATTGTCAAATTAACACCTTCTTATGCAATTTGAAATGCGTGCATATCTGAATTCATATTATGCGATTTGGCATGTATGCAAGCCGTGTGTGTGTGTGTGGGGGGTGTGTGTGGGAGTGTGCGTGTGCGTGGGTGTGTGTGTGTGTGTGTGTTCGTGTGTACATGTGTGTGTGTGTGTGTGTGTGTGTGTGTGTGTGTGTGTGTGTGTGTGTGTGTGTTTGTGTGTGTGTGTGTTTATGTGTGTGTGTGTGTGTGTGTGTGTGTGTGTGTGTGTGTGTGTGGGTGTGTCGGTCTGGGTGTGTGTGCGTGTGTGCGTGTGTGCATGTGTGTATAAATA